>JARQOD010009274.1:0-32084 GCA_033576555.1 Oophaga sylvatica | reverse complement strand
AAGTACATTCCCCCAAACTCAAAATCCACGAGCCGCTCTGTTTTCTGAAAGGGAAATGCTTTCACCGACAATTTCCCTAACAGACCGGCGGTATTTGAAGGAGCCCCCTACTGCAGCTTGACTGCAGCGGGGCGAGGCGGGCCTCATCAGACAGAGAGAAAAATTAACTCCCTCACTGCCGAAAAACCCAAAAGCACCAAAAACTCAGTGCGAAAGTGGGCTGTGTAATGGGGGACGATTCGTGGCGACACCCCCGGGGACACACTCTCATCAAATCGAGTGTGGATTGCATAACGGTGTTTTCTCGATACAAAAAAGGTAAGGCCCTAACGAAGTGTTTCTCAATTCGGCCCTCAAGACCCACCCGGTAAACCTCAAAATTTTCCCTTAGTATTGCAAAAAGGTGATAATTTATCACCCTCAAGCTTAAATTTCCCTCACCTATGCAATTTAAAGGGAAATTGAAAAACATTACCTGTTGGGGGCCCTTTTGAGGACTGGAATGGAAAAACAGCCCCTACCTGGGCACCCTAATTAGGGCTCTGCATACTCAAGTCATAACTTATGTGTGCCATGGGGCCCTAAGTGATATTCTTGATGTGACTTTTGTGCAAAAGGCACTGTCAACTTACGTGCATAGTGATCACGACAAAACACGACCTGGCGAGATCGCAGGCGATCGCTATGTGGTCGTATTTAGTTCCAAAAATCCATCAGATCTGATAATGACCTCTTGGTCGTTGGGAAAACCCGTCCCCCCTGCGAGCTGGTAAAGTCGTATAAAGGGTGTACACTCAGGATTCAGGCTCACCCGGGGGACGCCCCAAAAAAGCTCAGAACGTTTTTAAACGATCAGCGACATTGCAGCAGGGGCCAAATTTGCCCCTAAGTCACACACACTAAGTGCTAAAGAGATCGACTGCGTCATAAAACGGTGACAAGTAACATCTGTTAGCGACCTTGTGTGACGTACCCTTAACCCCCCACCCCAAAGGGGTTGCACTTAATGCCGGGCCAAATTTTTTCAAATTCTGACCCCGTCTCTTTATGGGTTTTTTTTTTTAACTCTGGGAAAGCTTCAAACGGATCTTCGCGTTTGAGATTTTTTTCTCGTGACATATTGTTTCATGTTATGGTAAAATTTCTTCGATAAATTCGTTTATTTTGAAAAAAACGCAAAATGGCGAAAATTTTTAAATTTTGAATTTTCAACTTTGACTTTTTTTTCCTTAAAACAGGGGAAATATATCACAAAAAATAGTTAAGAAATAACATTCCCACATGTCTACTTTACATCAGCACAATTTTGGAACCAAAATTTTTTTTTGTTAGGAAGTTATAAGGGTTAAAAGTTGACCAGCGATTTCTCATTTTTACAACAAAATTTACAAAGCCATTTTTTTTAGGGACCACCTCACATTTGAAGTCACTTTGAGGGGCCTATATGGCAGAAAATACCCAAAAGTGACACCATTCTAAAAACTGCACCCCTCAAGGTACTCAAAACCACATTCAAGAAGTTTATTAACCCTTCAGGTGCTTCACAGTAACTAAAGCAACGTGGAAGGAAAAAATGAATATTTTACTTTTTAGCCACAAAAATGATCTTTTACAAACTTTTTTTTTATTTTCACAAGGGTAAAAGGAGAAAATGGACAGATAAGGTTGTTATGCAATTTCTCCTGAGTACGCCAATACCCCATATGTGGGGGAAAACCACTGTTTGGGCACACGGCAGAGCTCGTAAGGGAAGGAGCGACGTTTGACTTTTTCAAACTAAAATTGGCTGGAATTTAGATTGGATGCCATGTCGCGTTTGGAGAGCCCCTGATGCGCCTAAACAGTGGAAACCCCCCACAAGTGACACCATTTTGGAAACTAGACCCCCTAAGGTACTTATCTAGATCTGTTGTGAGCACTTTGAACCCTCAAGTGTTTCACAAAAGTTTATAAAGCCTGGGTGTGAAAAAAAAAAATCAATTTTCCACAAAAATGATTTTTTAGTCCCAAATTTTTGAATTTTCCCAAGGAAATTGGACCCCAAAAGTTGTTGTCCAATTTGTCCTGAGTACGCTGATACCCCATATGTGGGGGGGAAACTGTTTGGGCGCACGGCAGGGCTTGGAAAGGAAGTAGTAACGTTTTGTAATGCAGACGTTAATGGGGGTCATGTTCCGTTTGCAGTGCCCCAGATGAGCCTAAACAGTGGAAACCCCCACAAGTGACCCCATTTTGGAAACTAGACCCCCTAAGGAACTTATCTAGATCTTTGGTGAGCACTTTGAACCCCCAAGTGCTTCACACAAGTTTATAATGCCGGGGCATGAAAATAAAAAATCCTATTTTTTTCCCACAAAAATTATCTTTTAGTCACTAATTTTTTATTTTCCCAAGGGTAACAGGAGAAATTGGACCACATAAGTTGTTGTACAATTTGTCCTGAGTACGCTGATACCCCATATGTGGGGGGGAACCACTGTTTGGGCGCACGGCAGAGCTCGGAATGGAAGGAGCACCATTTGACTTTTTCCAACCAAAATTGGCTGGAATTGAGATTGGATGCCATGTTGCATTTGGAGAGCCCCTGATGTGCCTAAACAGTGGAAACCCCCACAAATGACCCCATTTGGGAAACTAGACCCCCTAAGGAACTTATCTAGATTTTTGATGAGCAATTTGAACCCCAAGTGCTTCACACAAGTTTATAACATAGAGCCGTAAAATTTAAAAATCATATTTTTTCCACAAAAATGATCTTTTCACCCCAATTTTATTTTTTCCAAGGGTAACAAGACTCCAAAAGTTATTGTGCAATTTGTCCTGAGTGCGCTGATACCCCATATGTGGGGGTAAACCACTGTTTGGGTGCATGGCAGAGTTTGGAAGGGAAGGAGCGCCGTCTGACTTTTTCAACGCAGAATTGGCTGGACGCCATGTCGTGTTTGGAGAGCTCCTGATCTGCCTAAACAGTGGAAACCCCCATAAATGACACCATTTTGGAAACTAGACCCCTCAAGGAACTTATCTAGATGTGTGGTGAGAACTTTGAACCCCCAGGTGTTTCACTAAAGTTTATAACGTACAGCCGTAAAATAAAAAATCTTTTTTTTTTTTTTACAAAAATGATTTTTTTCGCCCCCAATATTTTATTTTCACAAGGGTAACAGAAGAAATTGGAACGCAAAAGTTGTTGTCCAATTTGTCCTGAGTACACTGATACCCAATATGTGGGCGAAAACTACTGTATGGGCACACGTCGGGGCTCGGAAGGGAAGTAGTGACGTTTTGGATTGCAGACTTTGATGGAATGGTCTGGGGGCGTCATGTCACATTTGGAGAGCCCCTGATGCACCTAAACAGTGGAAACCCCCACAAGTGACCCCATTTTGGCAAATATACCCCACAAGGAACTTATCTAGATGTGTGGTGAGCACTTTGAACCCCGAAGTGCTTCACAGAAGTTTATAACGCACAGCCGTAAAAATAAAAAATCTTTTTTTTTTTACAAAAATGATTTTTTCGCCCCCAATATTTTATTTCACAAGGGTAACAGGAGAAATTGGACCCCAAAAGTTGTTGTCCAATTTGTCCTGAGTACGCTGATACCCAATATGTGGGAGAAAACTACTGTATGGGCGCACGTCAGGGCTCGGAAGGGAAGTAGTGACTTTTTGTATTGCAGACTTTGATGGTATGGTCTGGGTGCGTCATGTCGCATTTGGAGAGCCCCTGATGCGCCTAAACAGTGGAAACCCCCCACAAGTGACCCCATTTTGGAAAATAGACCCCACAAGGAACTTATCTAGATGTGTGGTGAGCACTTTGAACCCCGAAGTGCTTCACAGAAGTTTATAACGCACAGCCGTAAAAATAAAAATCTTTTTTTTTTTTTTTGCAAAAATGATTTTTTCGCCCCAATATTTTATTTTTACAAGGGTAACAGGAGAAATTGGACCCCAAAAGTTGTTGCCCAATTTGTCCTGAGTACGCTGATACCCAATATGTGGGAGAAAACTACTGTATGGGTACACGTTGGGGCTCGGAAGGGAAGTAGTGACGTTTTGGATTGCAGACTTTGATGGAATGGTCTGGGGGCGTCATGTCGCATTTGGAGAGCCCCTGATGCGCCTAAACAGTGGAAATCCCCAACAAGTGACCCCATTTTGGAAAATAGACCCCACAAGGAACTTATCTAGGTGTGTGGTGAGCGCTTTGAAGCCCCAAGTGCTTCACAGAAGTTTATAATGTACAGCCGTAAAAACAAAAAAATATTTTTTTTTGTACAAAAATGATATTTTCGCCCCCAGTTTTTTATTTTCCCAAGGGTAACAGAAGAAATAGGACAAATTGCACAATAACTCTTGGGGTCCAGAGTACGCTGATACCCCATATGTGGGGATAAACTACTGTTTGGACGCATGGCAGAGCTCAGAAGTGAAGGAGCACCGTTTGACTTTTTCAACGCAGAATTGGCTGGAATTGAGATCAGACGCCATGTCACATTTGGAGAGCCCCTGATGTGCCTAAACAGCGGAAACCCCCCAATTCTAACTCCAACCCTAACCCCAACACACCCCTAACCCTAGTCCCAACCCTAACCACAAACCTAACCCTAACACACCCCTAATCCCAACCCTAACCCTAATCCTAACTTTAGTGCCAACCCTAACCCTAACTTTAGCCGCAACCCTAACCCTAACCCTAATGGGAAAATGGAAATAAATACATTTTTTTAATTTTATTATTTTTCCCTAACTAAGGGGGTGATAAAGGGGGGTTTGATTTACTATTTATAGCGGGTTTTTATGATTGGCAGCTGTCACGCTAAAAGACGCTTTTTATTGCAAAAATAGTTTTTTGCATCGCCACATTTTGAGAGCTATAATTTTTGCATATTTTGGCCCACAGAGTCATGTGAGGTCTTATTTTTTGCGGTACGAGTTGTCGTTTTTATTTGTACCATTTTTGAGCAGGTGACATTTTTTGATCGCTTTTTATTTCAATTTTTGGGAGGTTAGAATGAACAAAAATCAGCAATTCATGAATTTCTTTTGGGGAGGCGTTTTTATTGTTCCGCGTGTGGTAAAATTGATAAAGCAGTTTTATTCTTCGGGTCAGTACGATTATGGCGATATCTCATTTATATCATTTTTTTATGTTTTGGCGCTTTTATAGAATAAAAACAATTTTATATAAAAAATAATTATTTTTGCATCGCTTTATTCTGCGAGCTATAACTTTTTTATTTTTTCGCTGATGATGCTGTATGTCGGCTCGTTTTTTGCGGGACAAGATGACGTTTTCAGCGGTACCATGTTTATTTATATCGGTCTTTTTGATTGCGCGTTATTCCACTTTTTGTTCGGCGGTATGATGATAAAGCATTGATTTTTTGCTTCGTTTTTTTTTTTTTTTTTTAAGGGGTTCACTAAAGGGGTTAACTAGTGGGTAGTGTTGAGCGATAGTGCTCGATATCTAAAAATATCGTATCGAAATTGTATCGCCGATAGCACTAAATATCGTCGATATCCGATTTCGATACCGGAAGTCCCATGTAAGTCTATGGGAACAAAATATCGCAACTAAAAAAAACCTTTATTTCCTTGTAAACACTAAATATACACACATAGAATACATATATATATATATATATATATATATATACATGTCATTGTGACATATATATATATACATATATCTAACAAAAAGTCCTCATAATATAAAACGGGCACTTCAATTAATTATGCAAACACAGAAGGGTCTATATAATAATATAGCACCAAAAATTACGAAGAGATCCCAAGGTAATTATCAAAAAAGTATAAAGTTTATTAACATAGACTAAAATAGTAACATGAAAATTCACAGTAAAATAATCTCCAATCAAAAACACCCAATAGGGGGATACTGCTAGGATACAGATTATACTGCACACGCTATATTATCCACATTAACATCCCATGGTAAACATATAGTCAATATTGGGAAACATATCCTTAAATAAATACTTTACCAAGGGGGTGCTGTAATAACGTGGCAATAGGTGCAGCACTGTAGCCAGAGATCTCCCCCTCACCCCTCTGGCTACAGTGCTGCACCTATTGCCACGTTATTACAGCACCCCCTTGGTAAAGTATTTATTTAAGGATATGTTTCCCAATATTGACTATATGTTTACCATGGGATGTTAATGTGGATAATATAGCGTGTGCAGTATAATCTGTATCCTAGCAGTATCCCCTATTGGGTGTTTTTGATTGGAGATTATTTTACTGTGAATTTTCATGTTACTATTTTAGTCTATGTTAATAAACTTTATACTTTTTTGATAATTACCTTGGGATCTCTTCGTAATTTTTGGTGCTATATTATTATATAGACCCTTCTGTGTTTGCATATATACATATATGTATAGTTTATACACTTCTACATAGTAAAATATCCTCTGATTCAATTGCCGGGTAAAGCCGGCGTCTGTGAAAAGACAGAAGCACCCGACATGAAATGACACTTGGTGTACATAGGGTTAACCATGTCTTTTCATGTCGTTTGCAATCTGATTTGCACAAACAATTACATGAGTGGCTGTGTGCAAAATTTCACACCTGTAGGGGTTAATTAAAGGTGTAAATTCGTTGTAAAAAAACCGGACTTTTTTGCTACGAATTTACACCTTTAATTAACCCCTACAGGTGTGAAATTTTGCACACATAGACTGATGTAATTGTTTGTGCAAATCAGATATCAAACTACATGAAAAGACATGGTTAACTCTATGTAAACCAAGTGTCATTTCATGTCGGGTTCTGCATTTTCACAAAAGCCGGCAATTGAATTAGCGGCTATTATACTATGTAGAAGTGTATGAACTATAAATATAAATATATATATATGTGTCACAAATTCAATGACATGTATATATATATATGAGGTGTAAAATTGCTGAAAAAAAATGCGTGGGCTCCCGCCCTATTTTCGCAACCAGACAGACAAAGCCAGTGAGTGGGGGCAGATAATAATAGCCCAGAGAGGGACCATTATTTTTGGCCCCCCCCGGCTACTAACATCTGCCCCCAGACACCCCAGAAAGGGCAAATCTCTAATTAGATTTGCCCTTTCTGGCACTTTGCCCGTCTATTCCCATTGCCCTGTAGCGGTGGCGAATGGGTTAATAAGGGGTTAAAATGACCTTGCAATTGAAAGGTCACTTTAAGCCAGGTTAATAATTGAGAGCTGTCAATCAGACAACTATCAATTATTAATCCTATTGTATGAAAGAAAAATCAAACACACACACTGTAATAAAAAAGAAGTTTAATGAAATAATCACACAGTTTTTGACCATATTTTATTTACCTGCTAAAACCATTTCCTGTAATAAAAATAAAATAATAAAGCAAAATTATTCTTACCAATCCGATGTACAGTCAGGTCCCACGGTGTAATCCATCAGAAAGGGTTAATGTTTACTGCAGGGACCGCAGCTAATGCTGCAGCCTCACAGTAAACCCCCAAATGAATGAGTTCCTCTCCTGGCTGACAGGAGAGGAAGTGGAAAGCTTAATTGATTGCTTTCCACTTTCACTTCAGGTCAGCCAGGGACACAATCAGTGACGTCAGAGGGAACTGGTTAACAAAAATAGGGGATCCCCTCGAAAAAAAATGGCGTGGGGTCCCCCCTATGTCAGAGAGGGGTTAAGACTAGTGATGAATAGAGATGAGCGACTTTCCCATTTTTCTGATTGAGTCGGGTTTCACGGAACCCGACTTTCGCAAAAGTCGGGTCGAGTGAAATCGGCTGACTATCGCGAAAAATCGGCGAGTCGACCGAAACGCGAAACCCAATGCAAGTCAATGGGGAAGCAAAGTCAGTAGGGAGTGGAGGACAGTAAACACACCTACAGTGCCCATTTCAATGGCAACAACATAAATCATTATTACTTAAGCTTGGCAACCTTAATTAACTTTATAATAATGGTTACGCATTGAAAAATGGGGGTTATTTGGCTCAACTTGTGGGGGGTAGAGATGGCTCCCGGTTTTCGTGGGCCCCGGCCCAAAGAGTGTCAGTCGGCCTCTTTAACACATACCACAATTCATGATGCTCTGTTATGGCACAGAAATATCGGTATAGTACAATGAAAAATACTTCACTTCTTACATGACATGACTGATATCTATGTTAAAATCTACAATAGCTCAAAAAACGGACACTATATTCCTTCATACAGTATTATGGCCACCACATAGTGAGCCATACAGAATAATGAGCTCCATATGATGCTCCATACCTTATATGATGCCCGATGAATAATGAACCCCATATGATTCTCCAGTATATGATGGTACACATGGATGATGCTCCAGTGTATGATCGGCCAAAATCAAGCTCCATATATAATGGGCCCCATTATTAATGTTCCAGCGTGTAATGGGTCACGTAAATGCTGCTCCAGTGTCTGATGTCCCCCATTTACAATGCTTCAGTATATGATGGGCCCCATGGAGGATGCTCCAGTCTGTGATCTGCCCCATTGAGAATGTTCCTGTATATGATGGGCCCCATGGCTGCTGCTCCTGTATATGATGGGCCCCATGGCTGGTGCTCCAGTGTTATGGGGCAAAATCATGCTACATATATAATGGGCTCAATTATTCATGATCCAGTGTACAATGGGCCCTGTAAATGCTGTTCTAGTGTCTGCTGTCTACCATGTACAATGCTTCAGTATGTGATGGGCCCCATGGATGCTGCTCCAGTGTGTTATGGACCAAAATCATGGTCCATATATAATGGGCCCAATTATTCATGATCCAGTGTACAATGGGCCACGTAAATGCTGCTCCAGTGTCTGATCTGCCCTATTTACAATCCTCCAATACATGGTGGGCCACATGGATGATGCTCCAGTGTGTTATGGGCCAAAAGAAAGCTCCATATATGATGGTCCACATTATTAATGATCCAGTGTGAAATGCTACGCATATATTCCTGAAAACATTAAAAAATATTTAATAACTCTCCTCGCTGTGCACTGCTCTACTCTGCCCTCCTCAGCGTCACCATCTTACAGGTCTCTGCACTTGGACTGTTTAGGCAGAGGGAGTACAGACGTGAGGTAATTTCCCTCTGTAACCTTAATTTTACTGTCAGGAAACGCGGAAGACGTCACAACGGTGGAGCATGGAGAGGTAAGTATTGCAAGTGCTGTGGCCCTTAGCAAGCAGGGGTGGCCGACTAGTGGGCGATGGCACTGGTACAGGGCCCCTCATAGTATGCCGGTGCATCTGACGGCGAGAGGGCCCATCCCACCGTCAGAGACAAATGTTTGTACTATGAGGG
Source organism: Oophaga sylvatica (assembly GCA_033576555.1). Lineage (NCBI taxonomy): Eukaryota > Metazoa > Chordata > Amphibia > Anura > Dendrobatidae > Oophaga > Oophaga sylvatica. Next base: position 22,741 of record JARQOD010009274.1, on the reverse strand, counting down.
GCCTGTGCCAGTGTCGTTGCCCACGAGTCTGCCCCCCCCACCTGCTCAGTGAACCTGCACTTGCCCGTGTGCACCAGGAGCTGACGCTGGACCTGTTGGGGGCTATTTTTATGTCTTGTAGTCCGGCCACGCTTGCAAGTGTGTGGCACACCAGGATTTTGGTTGCCACAGTGACCCTGACTCCCTCCAGGGGGAGTGATGTCATGCCTGAAATCAAGGAAGGATCGCTTTAACAGGTTACACAGCATATACCTTTCATACTCCGGACCAGAAGGGGGAGATCCAACACCTTATTTCAGGAGAGCTCCTCGAGAACATTATGGCTGGGGGAGGAGTTAGTGAGTGTGGCTGGAGGGACACGAGAGGAGAGACGTGTGGATACAAATTGGTGAAAAGAGGGGCTATAGAGAGCTCACACCAAGGTTGGAGCGCCGAAACCGGACCCCCGGAGTCCGAGGCTGAGTGGGTAAACTAAAGTCCCAGCTTCAGAATCCGGAGGACAGTAGACAGCAGATTCTCTGCCCAAACTAATACTCTACTACACAGCAGCAGCACATGTGAGCCGGAGACACCATAAGTGAGTGATTTCTGAAGCAGGTTACACCTGTCTGCTATGAGAGTGAATTTATACCTACACAACAGACAGAGAGAGGAACTTGGATGGAGCTTCTAGCAGGCAGTGCCTCAGAAAATAGCGCTACAAAGGAGAACTCGCATCCCACCTCAAGTAAGGGGATTCAAAATAGCTTTCAGGCCGACCGACTCCAGCAGCATCTGTACTCAGTGCCCTGGACAATTTGTCAGCAAAAAATGTGAGTAAGGCTTTGGAAAGTGCATCTGACTGTGTCTCCTCAAGTCCTTCCTGCCAAACACACTCCACTGTGCCCAATCTTTCAGAACCATTACTTTCAATACCATCTCTCTGCCCTGGGACAAGCTTCACCTGTGGGAAGCTATTCCAACTGTAATGCATCACACCATCAGTCTCAGACGATCTGCACTGCAGCTCTGGTCATCTGTGACCAGATACCACAAGTGACGTTACAAACACCTTACTACAAACTCTATCATCCCCTGTATATATTCCCCTTTTATTCACCCCCCCAGGGCCAGGAACAGGGTCACTGCTGCTCTGACACATCCCCTGTAACACACCGGCCCTGTACCGAGTATCCCACTGCCCTGGCTGCCAATCCAAGTGAACTTCATTCGTGTTCTCTACTATTGTATCCTCAGTGTGGAGGTTTGTTTATGGATCTTTTCGTTTGGCCTATAATAAAGGTCTTGGGATTGTTCGCAATTCTCTTGCTCTGTTGATTGTGTGATACCGGAGACGGACCACGTGAACAGGCATGTTTAATTTTTATGAAGGTGAGATCAACAACATGTTACGTATATATATCAGGAGTCACACACAGACGCTTCCAGTCTCCATATGGATTACACAATAAGATAAAAAGCATTAAAAGGGTAATGTATGGGAAGCTTACAGCTTTATACAGTGTACTTTTAATTGTAAATCTACGTCTATATTGCATTAATAACAGACAGACGCTCACAGGCTCAGTATTGATTAGATAAAAATTAGAAAAAAGGTACTGTATTACAACCCAACAGCTGTATACAGTGTGTGGGTAATTGTAAATCTCCGTATATATTTTAGGAGCAACACAGAGACGCTCAATGTCTCAGTATGGATAAGACAATAATATAATAAGAAAAAAGGGGTACTGTTGCAGCATATCCAAGGAATATATGGGGTATAATGAAAAAATTTTAAAACTCTGTATATATTTATTGAGGCCCACAAACACGCTCACAGGCTGAGTATGGATAACATAAGAATCTAATAATAAAAAAGGGAACTGTAGCAGCATATTAAAGGCATATATGTAGTATAATGAAAAAATAAAACATCTCCGTATATATTTAAGGAGGCAGATAATGATGCTCAAAGGCTCAGTATCCATTACACAAGAATTGAAAAAGCTGAACAAGGGCACTGTATCATTCATAAACCAGGAGGACTTTTGGCTAAGATCAAGTGTATTCTCTTTCAAAAAGGTGGCCTGCTCCTACCACTCGCGTACATTCCTACACAATACACAGTGGGTTGTTCCACTTGCTAGTACGCCAGGTGGCTCATATATCTATCTGTTGGAAAGCATGGCCCCACAGGATCAAAGTAACTAGGCTGTGTAAGTGTGAGGGGTTAGGTTGCAATGTGACCAAGGAGTTGGCACCTGGCCTTTCAGACTTTCTTGAGCAAACCCACCCCCCTATTCCTGTCCTTCTGGTCATGATGGGTAATTTAGAAAAACCCGGTCAAAGGTGCGGTCAGCTTTGGCCTGAGAAACCTACATGAAACACGGCTCCCAGCTCCACTAGAGTGGCAGTCTGGTTGTATATTGGAAGCACGAAAACGCCTCTACCCCAGCATCGGCTAGGGAGAGCATCGAAGATCCCTGAGCCTTTCTGTGGCCTTCTGCCTCTGAGGGACGGGGATGGTTTATTGGGGATCATCTCCTTCAGGAAGGGTCCACATGAATCCTCACCTTCTGCGCTGCTTTTTTTGTGTGACTTGTGTCACACAAAAAGACCCTTGGATGTTTGTGCACTCAAAAATATATTAAAAGTTCAAAATCACCGTATATATGTAAGGAGGCATACAATTACGCAACAATGCTCTGTCTCCATTACACAAGAATCTAAAAAGCTTAAAAAGGCTACTGTATCATTCATAAACCAGGACTTTTGGCTAAGATCAAGTGTATTATCTTTCCAAAACGTGGCCTGCTCCTACCACTTGTGTACATTCCTACATAATACACAGTGGGTTGTTGCACTTGCTAGTACGCCAGGTGGCTCATATATCCATCAGGTGGAAAGCATGGCCCCCCAGGATCAAAGTCAGTAGGCTGTGTAGCTGTGAGTGCTTAGGTTGCAATGTGCCCCAGGAGTTGGTCGACCAGGTGGGATTCTGACCTTGCTTTGAGTCACATCCTGGAAAAGTCTTGGACTTGGTAGCAACCCGGCACCTGGCCTTTCAGACTTTCTTCAGTAACCCCAACCCCTTATTCCTGGCCTTCTGGGCATGATGGTTAATTTTGTTAAACCAGGTTAAAGGTCAGGTCAGCTTTGGCCTGAGAAACCAACATGAAACAGGGCTCTCAGCTCCACTACAGTGGCAGTGTGGTTGGATACTGTGAGCACGAAAACTTATCTCCCCCGGCATCGGCTATGGAGAGCATCGAAGATCACTGTTGCCTATAATGTGGCCTAGGCAGTACTGCTCCAACCCCGCTTTCCCCTGTGGATACTGCATGCACCACATTCATCCAGGTCGCAGAAGGGACACCGGCCCATTAGCCTCTTCTATAACTTCCGTACTCAGATAGCAAGCCGGAGGCAGTGTCATCTCTAGGAGTCTCAGCTACTGAACATCAATTATCTTTGCCGAAAATGTGTCCATATAATAGCAAGGAAAATAAGAGCAGACGTTATACCACAGGTTCCGCGGCTACTGACTTGGGACAATGATTGCGAGGTGTTGGCAGGAAGGAGAGGGGAGTAATACTACACCGTGAGACGACACAGAAAGGAACATATTGAAAGAAGTCCTGGAAAGGTGTCTTTACAATGTACCTGGGAGTTTGATTAGCCCCTCACCTGGAGGATACTGTACCAAGCGGGCATATGTGCACACCTGAACTCAGAGTAAAGCCTTTGTAAATTGCCACGGAATGCGTGATCTCAGTTTGTTCCTGCGGGACCGTGTACACACTGCTACATCTAACAGCACCATTCATCCAACAATACATACTTCAGCCCTGAGGCAAGAAGCTGTGCCTGTGGCGAGCTACTCAAACTCTGCTGCATCACCACCAGTCTCTGAGGATCTGCACTGCAGCGCCGTTCAGCTTTGACCAGAAACCACTGGTGGCGTAACCAACAGTGGAATACCAAATCTAATCATCCCCTGTAAATAATTCCCCTTTTTATTGGACAACCAGGGCCACGGACAGGGTCACTGCTGCCGTGACACATCCCATTAACACACCGGCAGGGTACAGAGTACCCCAGTGCCATGGCGGGCAAACCACTTGCAGGAGCCTAAAGGCAGACTGACGCTCAAAGGGTCAGTATGGATTACACAAGAATAGAACAATTTTGTTTGTGGGGGAGGGGGTGGGGCAGCCCAGATAGGGAGGTAGCCAAAATGCCATATGTTTAGGTGTATAATGGATGTAAAGATGCTGCAAATGGATTAATTGGAGAAGTCCGACGAAGAGTAGGCCCAAAAAAGGGGTACTGCATGGACAGAAAAAAGTTATATATAGTATACTGAAAATATTCCAAATATCCGTATAGATTTCTGCAGTAACACCCATACTCAGAGTCCCAGTTTGGCTAACACCCTAATTGAAAAGCATGAAATTTTATTCTATCAGTGCAAAACAGCTGTATACATTGTTGGTGGAATTGTTCTTCTCCGTATCTATTTACGGAGAAAAACTGTTAGCCAGAGGCCCAGTCTGGCTAACACCCTATTCTGCTAAGCAGGAAAGTGAACTGTATAAGTACAGTACAGCTGTAGATATTGCTGTGTGAATTGTTCAGCTTCGTATCTATCTACTGAGAAAAACTGTTAGCCAGAGGCCCAGTCTGGCTAACACCCAATACTGCAAAGCAGGAAAGTGAACTGTATAACTACAGTACAGCTGTACATATTGCTGTGTGAATTGTTCAGCTCCGTATCTATTTACGGAGAAAAACTGTTAGCCAGAGGCCCAGTCTGGCTGACACCCAATTCTGCAAAGCAGGAAAGTGAACTGTATAACTACAGTCCAGCTGTAGATATTGTTGTGTGAATTGTTCAGCTCCGTATCTATTTCCGCAGGAACACCCATACTCAGAGGCCCAGTTTGGCTAACACACAAATTGAAAAACAGGAAAGTTTACTCTATCAGTACAATACAGCTGTATACATTGTTGGTGGAATTGTTCTTCTCCGTATCTATTTAGGGAGAAACACAGTTAGCCAGAGGCCCAGTCTGGCTACCACCCAATTCTGCAAAGCTGGAAAGTGAACTGTATGAGTACAGTGCAGCAGTAGATATTGCTGTGTGAATTGTTCAGCTCCGTATCTATTTAAGGAGAAAAACTGTTAGCCAGAGGCCCAGTCTGGCTAACATCCAATTCTGCAAAGCAGGAAAGTGAACTGTATAACTACAGTCCAGCTGTAGATATTGTTGTGTGAATTGTTCAGCTCCGTATCTATTTCCGCAGGAACACCCATACTCAGAGGCCCAGTTTGGCTAACACACAAATTGAAAAGCAGGAAAGTTTACTCTAACTGTACAATACAGCTGTATACATTGTTGGTGTAATTATTCTTCTCCGTATCTATTTATGGAGAAACACAGTTAGCCAGAGGCCCAGTCTGGCTACCACCCAATTCTGCAAAGCAGGAAAGTGAACTGTATAACTACAGTCCAGCAGTAGATATTGCTGTGTGAATTGTTCAGCTCCGTATATATTTACGGAGAAAAACTGTTAGCCAGAGGCCCAGTCTGCAGGAAAGTGAACTGTATAAGTACAGTACAGCTGTAGATATTGCTGTGTGAATTGTTCAGCTCTGTATCTATTTACGGAGAAAAACTGTTAGCCAGAGGCCCAATCTGGCTACCGCCCAATTCTGCAAAGCAGGAAAGTGAACTGTATAACTACAGTCCAGCTGTAGATATTGTTGTGTGAATTGTTCAGCTCCATATCTATTTCCGCAGGAACACCCATACTCAGAGGCCCAGTTTGGCTAACACATAAATTGAAAAGCAGGAAAGTTTACTCTATCAGTACAATACAGCTCTATACATTGTTGGTGGAATTGTTCTTCTCCGTATCTATTTAGAGAGAAACACAGTTAGCCAGAGGCCCAGTCTGGCTAACACCAGAATAGCAAACTCAGGAAAAGTGTACTGTCTCAGTAACGTACAACTGGCAATAGTGTTGTGTGAATTTTAAATCTCCGTTTATATTTCAGCAGGAAGACACACAGTCAAAGGCCCACTCTGGCTAACACCAGAATATCAAACTACGAAAAAGTGTACTGTCTCAGTAGCATACAGCTGTATACAGTATTGTGGGAATTTTAAATCTCCGTTTATATTTCAGCAGGAAGACACACGGTCACAGGTCCAGTCTGCCTAACATCAGAATAGCAAACTCTGGAAAAGTGGGCTGTCTCTGTAGCGTACAGCTGTATACAGTGTTGTGGGAATTTGAAATCTATGTTTATATTTCAGCAGGAACACACAAGGTCACAGGCCCAGTCTGCCTAACACCAGAATAGCAAACTCTGGCAAAGTGGACTGTCTCTGTAGCGTACAGCTGTATACAGTGTTGTGGGAATTTTAAGTCTCCGTTTTTATTTCAGCAGGAAGACACACGGTCACAGGCCTAGTCTGCCTAACACCAGAATAGCTAAGTCAGGAAAAGTGTACTGTCTCAGTAGCGTACAGCTGTATACAGTGTTGGGGGAATTGTAAATCTCCGTATATATTTCCAGAGTCACACACAGATAGTCAGTCTGTATTTGTCCGTGATGCCAGCCGGTACACGGTACTGTCAGGAGCGTACAGCTCTATACAGTGTGGGAAAAACTGAACACTCGGTAACTAACAGAAATTTCCCCTTTAGAACTGGCAGGCAGGTTAGTAATCAGCTCTGCTGATCCACACAAGCAATTTCTACACTGTCACTGTCAGGCAGCTCTGCTACTCCACCAAATTAATTGCCCCTTTATCACAGACAGGCAGCCTACTAATCAGATCTGATGGTCCACACATGCAATTTCTACACTGTCACTGGCAGGCAGCTCTGCTACTCCACCAAATTAATTGCCCCTTTATCACAGGCAGGCAGTCTACTAATCAGATCTGATGGTCCACACAAGCAAGTTGTACACTATCACTAGCAGGCAGCTCTGCTACTCCACCAAATTAATTGCCCCTTTATCACAGGCAGGCAGCCTGCTAATCAGATCTGATGGTCCACACAAGCAATTTCTACAGCGTCACTGGCAGGCAGCTCTGCTACTCCACCAAATTAATTTCCCCCTTATCACAGGCAGGCAGTCTACTAATCAGATCTGATGGTCCACACAAGCAATTTCTACAGCATCACTGGCAGGCAGGCAGCCTAAGAACCAGCGTTGCTGCACACACTAAAATCCTCCCCTCTCACTGCACAGTCACTGTACAGCTAATCGCTATCAGCACAAAGTAATTTTTTTTTTTAGGCCTTGCCTAACGCTCTCCCTGCTCAGATGCACTGCCAGCAACCTTCCCCTGCACTGAGTGCGGTCGGCACTGAGGGATTTTATATGCACTGTGATGCCACTGAAAGCCAGCCAATCGCTGCAATGCCCTTCTCCAAGATGGTGCTGGCCGCTGCCTATGTCATCCCGTTGCCCACAGCCTGCGTCCCTGCTCATTGGCCGAGAAAAGGCGCTTAAAGTAGTAGGGAGAAACCGACTTCAGGAAAATAGTCGCCGAACACATGACCGAACTCGCGTCACGGTTGGGTTTCGTTTCATGAAACCCGACTTTGGCAAAAATCGGCGATTTTTGAAAATGAACGACCTGTTTCGCTCAACTCTAGTGATGAGCAAATTTGTTCGGAAAATGATCGTCGAACATAAATTCGGCACAAGCTAAATTTTATAAAATTGGTGGAAATTGGTAATATTCGGTTTAAGTGCGTGAAAATATTTGCGTTGCCACAAAATATTTTTAGCACTTTAGCAACGATAATGGTGGTTTATCATGAGCGTTTGGCACGTGTTTGATGAGGGGAGGGGGTTTGCCGGGCTCGGAGGCGCAGCGTTCTTGTAAGCACAGCAGTCTTTTTTTTTTTTTCTAACTTTATGTGTGCACATTGCGACTAGCTAAAGAGGGCAAAGGAAACACCCACAATGTCCTGACACTAAGGTTTGTGACATTAGCTGCTGAATAGGTTTGAGCGATGCGATACTGCAAATATCGGGTATCGGCCGATATTGGCTGTATCGGAATTCCGATTCCGAGTACCGATATTTTCGTCATATCGGATACCGGAATCGGAATTGTCACTGTCACTGTCAGTGTCCGTCGGTCGGGTCTGTCAGGAGTCAGCGGCACTTACCTGGCAGAAGATCTCCGGCGGTCACATCCCGGACTGCTTAATGGCCGCCATCCTCTTCTCCCCGGCGGTCACATGCAGTTTCTCGCGATAACTGCAGTGACTGCTGGGTAATCGCGGCCGTAAAGCAGTCCGATGACGTCACCGCCGGGGAAGCAGGTAATCAGCTGTGCTGCGCCGGGATGACAGGCTCTGCCTGTCATTCCGATGTAGCAGAGCTGGATCGTCGTGGGACTGTCGTTATGGACTGCGTCGGACAGGTGGTATACTGTTGGTTTGTTTTTTTTTCTTTTTTTACAGGAGATCGATGGCGTCGCAGGAATGAGAGAGTAATAAAAAAAATTAAAACTGTGTTGTCTCTTTTATTTCATTAAAAGACTTTTTTCTTGCTGTGTCTTTTTTTTATACATTTAATAACTTTGGGATTAATAATGGATCGGTGTCTTATTGACGCCTATCCATTATTAACCGGGCTTATTGTCACCGTGCAATCAACGGTGACATTAACCCCTTATTACCCCACTTGCCACCGCTACAGGGCAGTGGGAAGAGCCGGGTAAAGTGCCACAATTGGCACATCTTTTGATGCGCCAAATGTGGGGCTGCTGTAGCCTGGTATTATCAGGCTGTTGAGGGCCAAAATCCATGGGCCTTGACAGTCTTTTAATACCAGGCCGCAGCAGTCTGCATTTTACTTGGCTGGTTAACAAAAATAGGGGGACCCCTACGCCGTTTTTTTTTCGAGGGGATCCCCTATTTTTGTTAACCAGCCAAGCTAAGCAGACTGCTGTGGCCTGGTATTATCAGGCTTGCAAGGTCCATGGATATTGGATCCTTACCAGCCTGAAAAACCAGGCCTCAGAGGTCTGCTTCATCTGGCTGGTTAACAAAAATAGGGGGGACCCCACGCCAATTTTTTTCGAGGGGATCCCCTATTTTTGTTAATCAGCCAAGATATGCAGACTGCTGTGGCCTGGTATTATCAGGCTGGCAAGGTCCATGGATCTTGGCTCCTTAACAGCCTGAAAATCCAGGCCTCAGTGGTCTGCTTCATCTGGCTGGTTAACAAAAATAGGGGGGACCCCACGCCATTTTTTTTTCGAAGGGAACCCCTATTTTTGTTAATCAGTTCCCTCTGACGTCACTGATGGTGTCCCTGGCTGACCTGAAGTGAAAGTGGAAAGCAATCAATTAAGCTTTCCACTTCCTCTCCTGTCAGCCAGGAGAGGAGCTCATTCATTTGGGGGTTTACTGTGAGGCTGCAGCATTAGCTGCGGTCCCTGCAGTAAACATTAACCCTTTCTGAAGGATTACACCGTGGGACCTGACTGTGCATCGGATTGGTAAGAATAATTTTGCTTTATTATTTTATTTTTATTACAGGAAATGGTTTTAGCAGGTAAATAAAATATGGTCATTGAATTTGTGACACATATATATATATTTATATTTATAGTTCATACACTTCTACATAGTATAATAGCCGCTAATTCAATTGCCGGCTTTTGTGAAAATGCAGAACCCGACATGAAATGACACTTGGTGTACATAGGGTTAACCATGTCTTTTCATGTAGTTTGATATCTGATTTGCACAAACAATTACATGAGTGTAAGTGTGCAAAATTTCACACCTGTAGGGATTAATTAAAGGTGTAAATTCGTAGCAAAAAAGTCCGTTTTTTTTACAACGAATTTACACCTTTAATTAACCCCTACAGGTGTGAAATTTTGCACACATAGACTGATGTAATTGTTTGTGCAAATCAGATAGCAAAGGACATGAAAAGACATGGTTAACCCTATGTACACCAGGTGTCATTTCATGTCGGGTGCTTCTGTCTTTTCACAGAAGCCGGCTTTACCCGGCAATTGAATCAGAGGATATTTTACTATGTAGAAGTGTATAAACTATACATATATGTATATATATATACATATATGTCACAATGACATGTATAATATATATATATGTATTCTATGTGTGTATATTTAGTGTTTACAACGAAAGAAAGAGGTTTTTTTAGTTGCGATATTTTGTTCCCATAGACTTACATGGGACTTCCGGTATCGGTATCGGGTGTCGCCGATATTTTAATGGTATCGGCGATACAATTCCGATTCCGATACTTTTGGATATCGGAAAGTATCGCTCAACACTACTGCTGAAATCACATGTCCCTCTCCATATAAATAGCTGACAAGTATCTTGTTTTAGCCCCTTTTTGACTCTGTAAGGCCTCTTTCACACATCCGGCGGGCGCCTTGTGGCGCCCCCGGCATTTTGCCGCAGCGCCGCATCAGAAAACCTGATGCGCCGTCGGCGGCCGCATGCGGTTTTTTGCCGGATGGTTTCTGATGCCCGGAGACATCAGAAACCATCCGGCAAAAACAAAAAACGTTACATGCTGCGTTTTGTCCGGCCGCCGCAATGTACATTTGCGCCGCATCCGGACAAAACCGCATGCAACGCACTGACATGCGGCAGCATCCGGCGCTAATGCATGTCAATGCGAAAAAAGCCGCATGCGGCGCATCAGGTTTTCTGATGCGGTGCTGCGGCAAAATGCCGCGGGCGCCGCAAGGCGCCCGCCGGATGTGTGAAAGAGGCCTAAAAGCGCAGAGAGGCTGCTCCTGACGCTGCCACTGTTAACAGCAAGATATTAGCTAGTTAGTAAGGCGGTTGTAAATCAGTCAGATAGTGTAGCTTGATAGTGTCCAGTGGGGCTGTAAAATTTACCTTCCAGAATTTTTTTTTTTTTAGGCCATTTCTGAGGTCTACAGACGAAGAAAGCAGGGCACATGCACATGTCCTACAAGGTGTTTGTGCACTGCTTATATAGTGCTAAATGCACGAGTATAGCATTCCAAATAATATTTTTTCAGTAGTTAAATGTGAAAAACCTGCTGTATCCCACATTTTAGCTAGTTAGATAGGTGGTTGTATATCAGTCAGATAGTGTAGCAAGCTACTGTCCGGTGTAGCTGTTAAATTTACCTTCCAGCATTTTTTTTTCTTTTTTGGACATTACTGAGGTCCACAGACAAATACAGCAGGGCGTGTGTTGTGTACTGCTTCTATTGTGATCCATGCACCAGTATAGCATTCTAATTCACATGTAGCTAGTGAATAAATATTAAACAGCCTGCTGTATCCCAACTTTGTCATTAAGGCTGGAGTCACACTGGCGACTAAATTGTACCACTAGAATGCGATGAAATATCGCTTTGCAGTCGAACCAATATTAATCAATGGAGTAGCTCCCAGCATCCGATTTTTTGTGGTCCGATTTAAACGTGCGAGAGCAATCGCAGCATGCTGCGATTGTCACCGATTGTGGGTCGACTATCGCCAATGCAAGTCTATGGATGCGATGAAAAGTGGGATTACAAACGGACCGCCCGTGTGAGTTGCGCAGAAATCGCACAACTTTTCCAGGTGACAGGAAACTGGCTTTGAATTTCTCAGGAAGCCTTTACATGCTAATTAGCTAAGCACATCTTAAAAAAAAACAGGAAGAACGCCTGCACGGAGTCCAGAAACATGGCACCTAGCCACATCAATGTGGAACTCCTCATCGTTTTGGTGCAGGAGAGGCCTGAATTGTGGGACCAGCGCGATATCCATTTACAGTAATCGGACGCGCAAAGAGGCTGCATGGCAAAGAATATGTGAACACATTTTCACAGACTATCATCAGAGATCCAGGGAGGAGCAAGAGCGTCTAAGTAAGTACCACATGTAACGTTTTTTTAATTTGTAAAAAAATGTTGTTAAGAAAATAATAATGTATGCTTATGTGTTTAAATGATATTTAAAATGCAGCATTATCTTACTCTTCATATTTAGAACTACACATTGATGTGTGTGTTCACAAACAATATCCATGTATCTTAAAATATCATCGATGATTTGTCATTTATTGACTACAACATTTTGGACTCCCCTTCACCTCAGATGTAGTGTGTAGGTCCTAAAATGCTAAATCATTGAGTCGTCTTGTTAAGGACCAAGCATTTTTGTAAATGTATGTTAGTGCTTAGAACATGGACACTTCTGGTTGTATGTTGATGTCTTTTAATATTGTAAATCACATCACACATGACCACTATTTAAATGTTCAGTGTTGCATATTTGTCGTTTTTGGTTACTAAATACATATTACTCATAATAACCGTTATGCTGTTATTACATTTGTAGTGACAGATGTGACAAGGCGGTGGCGCAGCTGTCGGGACTGCTACCGGAGGGAGAGGCAGATTAGGGATCGGAGTGGGGCTTCAGCTTCTAAGAAGAGGAAGTACCTATATTTTGATAGACTAAACTTCCTTGCGCCAGTGATGGATCTGTGACCGTAAGTGCATGTGTGTTGAACCACTTTCATGGCAAACTTTGTTATTTGCTGGCTTTTAATTTTTTAAATTTATTTCCTTTCTAGGACGGAGTCAAACCTAACTGAGAGGGAGACGGGGTCCGACTCCGAAGTGCTTATAGACCCCGTTGGTGATGGGGCAGAGGAGGCAGGCCCTTCCTCTGCAGCATGTGGTTCCACACAAGCAGCACCACCACCAGCTGCAGGACCAGAGGATTCACTAAGCCAGCAGCCAGAACATGAGGACCTACCTCAGAGCAGCAGCCCTAATAGGCCTCAGGATGTGTCTCCTCCTCCTTCCCAACGCACAAGGAGAGGTAGGCGGCGACGAGAAGGAGTGGGTTCTGTGACAAGGAGGCAGGTGGACCGAGGAGTTCTGGACTATTTGTCCAGTGTAGCAAATGATGATGGGGAGGAGGGATTTTCCCGCAGTCTGGCCCGTTACCTCCGGGCTATTCCAAGACAGCACAGACTGCGGATCAGAGGCGGACTGCAGATTGTTTTGGATGCTGGAACAGCGCCTAATGATCCAAGCAACCTACTAGATTATCTAGAAAAATGGCAGGTTGGTCCTGAAAATGTGTTAAGGTTGTTTGGACCCCATCCATCACAATCTGCTTCAGCCTCTGATCCTCCTCCTCATCATCATCCTCCTCCTCCACCTCCTCCTTGTGTCCAACAGAACCCAACTCCTCCTCCTCATCCTACTGCAGCTCCTTCTTTCTACGGAGCTACCCAGCTCCAAGCCATGGGACAGAGTGGCCATGCACAATATGCCCACTCTACCATACCCAATGTTGTTGGCTGGCCACAACATGGATATGTTAGACATGGGCATATTGGGGGTCATTCTGCTAATGCTCAGTCATATCAATATGACTATGAGCATCAATTCCCTATGTACCCCTACCCACAAGGCCATCAGGATGCAGCCAGTAACCCAGCTGCTATGTTAGGTTCTGCACCAGCTCAGGGTCAAACACAGAGTGCAGATAGTGGAAGGCCTAATACCCAACCTGGCCCTCCATCCTCACCACCACCACCACCAAGCTACCATCAATTGTAGCTGTACTAAGCTTTTTTTGTATCTAAGTTATATATATTTATTTTTGCATATTGAGAATGTTCTAAATAGTTTATTTTAATGTTTGGACATGTTGGTCCGTTTTACAAAATATATCAGCCTGTAAAAGGCTTAAAAACAAAATACACTAATGAGTAAAATTAGTGAAGTTCCATTGGTTGTCAGTGATTATTCTTATATGTTATGTCCTGTCTTAAGTAGGGTAAAGTGTGCATAAAATAATTACAGTCTTCCATGAATTGATGAATCAAAAGTAAGTTTATGGTATCATATAACATAAAACACACTACATAGCTATGGCCTCCTCTTGCCAAGGAATAGCACCCGCAGGAGAAACAAAATAATTGGTCAATAAGTCACGGACTTTGAGTCCAGAAGGGGGACGACGAGGATGGATGACTGGTCTCATAGGCCTCGTCATATAATCAGACTGAAGGTCAGCCATATCAGCTGATGAGCATTCATGCATTCTTGTAAAATTATGTAGTACCACACATGCTTGCACTACAAGATTAACATTTGAATCACTTAGCTGAATGGCTGATTGTAGGACACGCCATTTGGCTGTAAGAATACCAAATGTGCACTCCACCAGGCGTCGTGCACGAGAAAGCCGATAATTAAATATGCGTCGCCCATGGTTCAGATTGCGACGAGGATATGGCCTCATAACATGACGAGTTAATTGGAAGGCCTCATCCGCTACTACAACATATGGCACTGCATCCATATTTGAGTGTGGAAGTTGACATGCTGGTGGTAAGTCCAATTGGTTATTGCGTAGCCGCCGACCCATAATGGAAGAATTGAAGACTCTGGAGTCTCCAGTCCTTCCATAGGCCCCAATGTCTACAATTATGAAGCGGTAGTTACTGTCGACCAAGCCCAACAAAACTATAGAAAAATATTGCTTATAATTGTAGAATTGGGTCCCTGAGTTCGGCGGCTTACGCACACGTATGTGCTTCCCGTCCAGGGCTCCAATACAGTGTGGAAAATTAGTGCTTTCTTGAAATCCACGTGAAATCCTCAACCAATCTTCCATTTTGGGCTCTGGCATCACCTCTTTATTTAGTCTTGACCAAATTTGTCCACAAGTACAGCTGACTATTCCGGAAATGGTGGATTTGCCTATTAAAAACTCTAAATGCAGAGCAGCGTATGAGAGCCCAGTGGAAAGAAACCTGCAATACACAAACAACAACAAACATGTACACATCAGACCAAAAAAATAAAATCACTGCATTAACCAAATGTAAACAGTGGACATTTGTTTACTCACCCATTCACTTAATGTTATGACTTACAAAGCATTATGACTGCTACACACAAGCATATAGGGAAAAGGTCACTATTTAATAATGACATCTGGTACAGTATGTTAAGATGAACAAAGTAAGAAGAATGTGAAAGTTGTTAAATTCTGCAAAACATCATCAACATATCGTTGACACACATACCTTAATGTTAGAAGAAGCCTTTCCTCAGCAGAAATGGAAGGACGCATCCTGGTGTTCTGAAAGGTGATTCCAGGGCGCAATATGTCCAGCAAAATATCAAAGGTGGCAACACTCATGCGACAATAGGCAAAAAACTTGTCTGGATTCCTACGCAATGTCGAATACAGGCGCTCAAAATGCCCTTTGCTGATCCTTCGCATCACAAGGGGATGCACCCACATCCTTCTGCGTATTCTGTGAGAAACAACTACAGGGTATGGCTCCCCAAAACTTCTGGATAGCAGCCAATAGTACAGCACACGCTCAGTTGTATTAAAACGTAGTCTGTCACTCATAATTGTAACTTAGCAGCAACACAACAGGAACCACTAAGAAGCCAAACACTCCACGGCAACGTTGGGAGGGTAAGAGCAGTCAAACCACGCTTAAATATGGGTCTGGCTCATTATTCAAATTATTTGCAGGCCTCAAAACCGTTAAATGTCCATTTTGCTATGATGCCACTAAAAAACGGTAGTCGCTGGGTAATCGGATGTGAAACGTAAGCGTAAATGCGACAAAATCGCATCAACTAATAAAAATCGGATGCCAATCGCATCAATGTTCATGACATTTTAAGCCGATTCTCGAACAACTAAAACGGTCCGATTTTTTAGACGTTGTGTGTGACTCCAGCCTTAGTGCTGTGGTGATATAAAACTGTCTGCAGACCTAAGGCACATTAAAAATAAAGTTATAATTTTTGCTGTTGCTAAATGTGAAACAGCCTGCTGTATCCTACGTTGTCATTTTGTGGCGGTGATATGAACCTGTCTGCAGACCTAAGGCACATTAAAAAAAATCATAATTTTTCAGTTGCAAAAAGTTAGACAACCGTTTCTCATTTGGTTTGGTTGAAATTAAACTGTAGAGGCCTGATCCATAGGTCACAAAAATTCTTCTGTTATTAACGTCATACAGTAAGGGACCGGACTTTAAAAATAGTTTGTAGCATCTAGTGTGTTATAAAAGCCTGATCTGAAGGCCACAAAAAATTCTTCTGTTATTAACATCATACAGTAAGGGACCTGACTGTAAATTAATTTGTAGCATCTGGTGAGTTATAGAGGCCTGATCTATAGGCCACAAATAATCTTCTTGTTATTAATGTCATAAAGTAAGGGACCTGACTTTAAAATAGTTTGTAGCATCTAGTGTGTTATAGAGGCCTGATCCATAGGCGAAAAAAAATTCTTCTATTATTAAGTCATACAGTAAGGGACCTGACTTTAAAATACTTTGTAGCATCTAGTGTGTTATAGAGGCCTGATCCATAGGCCACAAAAAATTCTTCTGCTATTAACATCATACAGTAAAGGACCTGACTTTAACATAGTTTGTAGCATCTAGTGTGTTATAGAGGCCTAATTGATAGGCCACAAAAAATTCTTCTATTATTAACGTCATACAGTAAGGGACCTGACTTTAAAATTGTTTATAGCATAACTTCTTTGTCATACAGGCCTCATCCACACTCAAACAATTCTTTTTTCTGTGACTAACACCATACACCACGCCATATTTAAACTTTGAATTTACTGTCGGTGAAATTCAACTGTTTGCAGAGGTGGTGCAGAGTTTAAAATCTATTTTTTTTTGCTAATACTGTACTCCTACCACATTATCTGCGCAACATGACTAGGAAAAAGCGAGGATGTGGTTGAAGGGGAATTAGGCTTGGTGTTCAAGGTGTACGTAGGGTAGGTGGTAATGTTTGTGAAAGCACTAGTGAAGCAAAATCAAGTCCTATACAAAAACAACTGACAAGTTATGTTACTGGACAGGCTACACCACTACGTTTCTTTGGCAGACGCACAGTGGTACGCCTTATCAATGATGCCCAGAAAGAACATGTACTCGAGTGGATGGCAAGTGCTGCTTCAAGTGGCCTCTTCTCTTCCTCCACCTTATCATCACACCCAGTACAGTCCACAAATGTGGCACTAAAATTCCCCTTGTCTCCTCCCGTGTCCCAACTATCCAAACGTTCAACTGACTGTATGGAACCACAGATGGGCAAGTTTGAAGAGCTGTTCACACATTCTATGCCATGTTCACTGAAGTGTACTCAAAAGCTTCCCACAGTCAAGAGGAGGAAATCTGCACTGATGCCCAAAACTTTATTAGCTTTGATCCAGGGCAGGACCTCGACCCTCGTCAACAGACGTTAACCCCTGGGGGAGGTTATCCTGATGAGACTCATATCATATCTGAGGCTCTCGCCGACTGTACTGTGCTGTCAGGGCAAGAAGAGGAGGAGGGTGACTTCAAGGGCAAGGAATGTTATAACACAAGGGATGATGATAATGAGGTGTTATTTCCTAGTTGGCTAGAACATAGAGGCACACAGCTGAGTAGGTCATCTGAGGAGGTTACGTTGCACCATCCATCGCAGACACGTAGTGATGGAGCCACGACAAGCGATGCATCCTCAGCCACAACTGTGCCTCTGACCACCAGCGTCCATGGGTCTGCAGCTCACAGGCATGGCAACGGTTGCCTAGCCTTGGCCTTTTTTGACACTGCAAAGGATGAGTCAACTTACGTAATCTGCCAACTTTGCAAAAAAAAACTGAGTCGAGGTAAAAAATGCAATAATTTGACTACCACATGTATAAACCTTTATATGCACAATCAACATGATTTACTGTGGGAATCCCACTGAGCAAAAATGCAGACCAGCGGACTTCAACAACCATCAGCCACCCCATTAATAGCATCTGCAGCTTCTTCCTCCTCCTCTGTTACCGTGCCAACTATTGAGACACAGGTCTTTGACTGCTGAACCTCGGGTTCTTTACCTGCACCAGTCACGCTGACTGAGAGGCCGCCTTCAGCTGTAACGAAGGCGGACATGCCTGCTGTTTTTGACCGATCTCAGAGAACGATCACACCACAAGTTACTCAATCCACAGTAACATCTCCTCCTGCAACACTCTCACGGTCCAGCAGTTTGTCCAGTTCACCATATTCTGCCCTCTCACAGCACTGCAGCCAGCCCATGGTTCCACAGTTGTGGCCACGTACAAGATAGTTTCCTCCTACGCATATCAAAGCTAAGAGATTGAACTCTACCATCTCCAATCTGTTGGCCACGGAAATGCTACTTTTCCGCCTGGTAGTTATAGATGGTGTCTGAAAGCTGATGGCCATCGCAGTCCGCCAGTACCAATTACCCAATCTCCATTACTTTTCTAAGAAAGCTGTGCCTGCCCTACACCAGAAGGCACAGACATCACCCGTTCCTTGACTAAATTTCTGTCTGCCAGAGTGCATTTCACCACAGACACTTGGACAAGTAAGCATGGCCAAGGGCGTTACATCTCGCTGACTGGGCACTGGGTGAATTTGTTGGCTGTGGAATAGGCGCTGTTCCACAAGTCTTGGAATCCCCAAGGCTTGCAGGACAAACCTCTACATTTAACACTTCCTCCTCTGCTTCTGCCTCATCTATCTCCTCTAGGGCCTCGACCTGCGACCTCAAAATCTGGCTTAATGAGACACGCATTCCAACAGTGAAGAGCAAACCCCCACCTCCATACTGCGCAGCCAGAGCTCACAGCAATCAGGCAGTCTAAAAATTGATATGCCTTGGATATCGCACTCATACAGCTGAAGAGTTGTGGACAGATCTCCAGGCTGAGTTTGATCAATGGCTGTCTCCATTGAACCTGCATGCAGGGAAGGCCATGTCCAATAATGGTGTGAACCTGGTGGCGGCCCTACAGCAAGGCAAGCTCACACATGTTCCTTGCAAGGCTCACGTCCTCAACCTGGTGGTACGGTGTTTTCTCAGCCACTAACCTGGCCTGGGTTAAGTGCTCCAGAAAGCACGTAAGCTGTGTGCTCATTTCCGCAATTCGCACCCCTCTGCTCATCGACTTGCATCGATACAGAGGTCTTTGTCCATTCCAGTTGACAGGTTGATATGCGATGTGCTGACACTGTGGAATTCCACTCTGCACATGTTGCAGCAACTGTGGTGGCAGCAACGAGCCCTGACTGTCACGCTATGCTCATCTAGGGCGGAGACTCCGCGCCTGACGTCATCACTTCCTGTGCCGCGGCCGCTCCGGGGGTCCCGCCGGGTGCGCACGCGCACCTCTTGCACTTGATTCCATGGCTGCATTGCTGTGCCTGATGAGCAGGTGCGTTCTTCTCTGCTCTGACTGCAGCCACGTCATCTCTATGGTCCAGGAGGACCTGACCCAGAAGTTCTAGTGCTCATGCCCTATATCAGGCTGCCTCTTCCTGTGGGAGGTGCCTGATTACTGTTGTGCTTCCCTGCTAGGCCTGCTTGGTCTCTGCTCGTTCGTTCCCTGTACTCAGGTCCCCCTTTACCGTGCGCTGTCATGCTTCTTAGCACACGCTCTGCTCTGTGCTCTCCCGTTCTCCTTAGCACACGCTCAGCTCCTGCCTTGTCTCCTGCCGTGCGTCTTAGCACTCCTTCTGCCTTGCCTTGTACCTAGGCGTGCTCCTCGCACGCGCCCTGCTTTGCACCGTACTCTTTTGTGTCTCTCGGCACTTGCTATATGCACCCCTGTCTGTTGTGTTCCCTTGTGTATACGCCTTGTACTGTCCTGTACTCTGCGTACCTTTGAGTACATCCCTTGCACTATCTTGTACTCCGCGTAAACTCGCTTTGCACTGTCCTGTACTCTGCGCAAACACGCCTTGCAATATCCTGTCTTCTGTGAGCCGGCCACCTGGTTCCAGCAGTCATGGTACTGTATTCCCCTGGGCCTGCATCTGACACTCCTAGTATAGGGGGTGGTTCTCACTAGGTCAGCTTGCCCAGGGTGGGTTGGTATCGCGACCCAGAGGGTCCACTCCAAGAGACGTCACACTGACGCAGTATGTCATGTCGTATAGCCTGGACCAGTAGTGTTGAGCGATACTGCTCGATATCTAAAAATATCGGATTGGAATGGTATCGCCGATATCACTAAATATCGGCGATATCCAATTCCGATACCGGAAGTCCCATGTAAGTCTATGGGAACAAAATATCGCAACTAAAAAAAACCCTTTATTTCCTTGTAAACACTAAATATACACACATAGAATACATATATATATATATATACATGTCATTGTGACATATATATATATACATATATGTATAGTTTATACACTTCTACATAGTAAAATATCCTCTGATTCAATTGCCGGGTAAAGCTGGCTTCTGTGAAAAGACAGAAGCACCCGACATGAAATGACACTTGGTGTACATAGGGTTAACCATGTCTTTTCATGTCGTTTGCAATCTGATTTGCACAAACAATTACATTAGTCTATGTGTGCAAAATTTCACACCTGTAGGGGTTAATTAAAGGTGTAAATTCGTTGTAAAAAAACCTGACTTTTTTGCTACGAATTTACACCTTTAATTAACCCCTACAGGTGTGAAATTTTGCACACATAGACTGATGTAATTGTTTGTGCAAATCAGATAGCAAAGGACATGAAAAGACATGGTTAACCCTATGTACACCAAGTGTCATTTCATGTCGGGTTCTGCATTTTCACAAAAGCCGTCAATTGAATTAGCGGCTATTATACTATGTAGAAGTGTATGAACTATAAATATAAATATATATATATGTGTCACAAATTCAATGACATGTATATATATATATATATATATATATATATATGAGGTGTAAAATTGTTTAAAAAAAATGCGTGGGCTCCCACCCTATTTTCGCAACCAGACAGACAAAGCCAGCGAATGGGGGCAGATAATAATAGCCCAGAGAGGGACCATTATTTTTGGCCCCCCCTGGCTACTAACATCTGCCCCCAGACACCCCAGAAAAGACAAATCTATAATTAGATTCGCCCTTTCTGGCACTTTGCCCGTCTATTCCCATTGCCCTGTAGCGGTGGCGAATGGGTTAATATGGGGTTAAAGCCACATTGCAATTGAAAGGTGACCTTAAGCCAGGTTAATAATTGAGAGCTGTCAATTAGACAACTATCAATTATTAATCCTATTACATGAAATAAAAATAAAACACACACACTTTAATTAAAAATCATTTTAATGAAATAAAGACACATGTTTTTTACCATCTTTTATTTGACTGCAAAAAACATTTCCTGTAATAAAAATAAAATAAAAAAGCAAAATTATTCTTACCTATCCCATGCACAGTCAGGTCCCACGGTGTAATCCTTCAGAAAGGGTTAATGTTTACTGCAGGGACCGCAGCTAATGCTGCAGCCTCACAGTAAACCCCCAAATGAATGAGTTCCTCTCCTGGCTGACAGGAGAGGAAGTGGAAAGCTTAACTGATTGCTTTCCACTTTCACTTCAGGTCAGCCAGGGACACAATCAGTGACGTCAGAGGGAACTGATTAACAAAAATAGGGGTTCCCTTCGAATAAAAAATGGCGTCGGGTCCCCCCTATTTTTGTTAACCAGCCAGATGAAGCAGACCGCTGAGGCCTGGATTTTCAGGCTGTTAAGGAGCCAAGATCCATGGACCTTGCCAGCCTGATAATACCAGGCCACAGCAGTCTGCATATCTTGGCTGATTAACAAAAATAGGGGATCCCCTCGAAAAAAATTGCCGTGGGGTCCCCCCTAATTTTGTTAACCAGCCAGATGAAGCAGACTGCTGAGCAGTGGCGTATCGTGAATGAAGCAGACCAAGCAGCTGCTATGTGGCCCGGACAGGTGAGGGGGCCCTCGACGGTCGGGTAGCTGTGCTGACACAGTACTACCAGGGGTCGGCGGGGGAGGGGGAGCACAGCTCTTCTATATACTCACCCCTCCTGGTGCGGTCTCTGCAGCCCCTGCTCTTCTCCCACGGTCTCCGACGCCTGTGTTCAGCGGTCAGGTGGTACCGCTCATTACAGTCATGAATACGCACATATTCATGACTTTAATGAGCTGTCCCGCGTGACCGCTGAACACTGGCGGCGGAGACCGTGGGAGAAGAGCAGGGGCTGCACAGACCGCGCCGGCAGAAGGGTGAGTATAAGGGATATTTACCTGTCCCGTTCCACCGTTGCTCGCGTCCTCTTGCTGCAATGTTCAGGTCAGAGGGCGCGATGACGTCGTTAGTGCGCGCCGCGCCCTCTGCCTCATCATTCACTGCTGGAGGACCCCGAAGACAGCGGCACTCAGCAGTGGAGAGAGGACAGGTAAATATCTCAGGTGTCGGGGCCCTGAGCGAGCGGTGACATCGGCACCTGGTGTCACCCCCTGCTCAGGACACCGGCACCTGGCCCCCAGCGACGAAAGGTGAGTATGTCTTTTTTTTTTTTTTGGTTGCAGCAGCTGCGGCAGCATAAGGGCCTATACTATGGAGCATCTATGGGGCACAATCTATGGGGGCATAATACATTTTTTTGTTTAATGTGTCCCCTCACTGTGCTGGCACTTTACATTTACAATGGCTGTGGGTTTTTTTTTTTTGGGGGGGCCCATTCAGACTTTTGCTATGGGGCCCCATGATTTCTATGTACGCCCCTGCTGCTGAGGCATGGTATTTAAGGCTGTTAAGGAGCCAAGATCCATGGACCTTGCCAGCAGCGTCGGACTGGAGTACCTTGGGCCCACCAGAGAAAAAATATTCTTGGGGCCCACCATCATAC
>JARQOD010009273.1:0-32086 GCA_033576555.1 Oophaga sylvatica | reverse complement strand
TATACAGGTATCGTTGTGCACAGTTTGTTCACTCAGGACACACGCACTGGCTCAGTGAGCAAGTGCAGTGCGGTGTGCCTGACAGGAATCAGCGGATGATTCATCTGTGCTAGCGGTGATGGTGCCCAGACGCTGCAGGCCGCGTCTGAGGCTCCATCACTGAATGACGGCACGTCGCGAACGCATGCCGCTTTACGGCATGCATCGCGATGCGCCCTCAAATGGGGGTGAATGGCAGCGTTAACTGACTGCGTTACACCGCGTTATACCGCGGTGTAATGCAGTCCGTCTAACGGACTGCCATAACGCAGTATGAACCCAACCTAACCCTAATGCTAACCCTAATTATAGCCCTAACCCTAACCCTAGCCCTAACCCTAACCCTGGCCCTAACCCTAATGGAAAAATGAAAAGAAATACAATTTCTACATTTTATTATATGTCCCTAACTGAGGGGGTGATAAAGGGGGGTTATGTACTGTTTTTTTTATTTTGATCACTGTGATCAAAATCTATTTTTGGAGAATGAATGAAAGATTTTTTGAATCTGCCGCCAGATTTTTTACAGGAAGAAGACCCGGGAGCACCCGAGGACACGGGGACATGGGGAACACCTACAGGTACAGGGGGGATCGGGGGTCCCGGGACACTATTTCTCACCCCTTGGATGTGCGATCACATCAGAGGGGAGAGAAATCTTTTTTTTTTTTTTTGCGGTCGCCGTTATACTCAGTAAATACCGACCCGGATCATGTTCTCTGGGGTCTCGGCTACCCCCGGCAGCCGAGACCCCGGAGAAAATTGCCCAAGCCCCCCCAGCACATCACGGCGGGCGCACTGAGCATGCGCCCGCCATTTTCTCGGCCTCAAAGATGGCGCTGCACACCGGAGGAGGCAGGAGGGCCCGGGGGCCACATGGAGGGGATCGGGGGCCACAAGGGGGGGATCTGGGACCCTTTTTCTCTCTACTCTGAAGTCCGATCACATCAGAGGAAAGAGTAATTAAATGGCACATTATTTTTTTTTTGTTGCGATCGCCGTTATAGGGTTATAGCCGAAACCCCGGAGAAAATGCGACAGCGGGGGGGCGCTATTCACTTTTCCACAGCGCCGTTACTTAACGGCGCTGTGGTTTAAGTACCCTTAATGACCCCGTGAAAAGGCGTATCTGCGGTCGTTAAGGGGTTAAAAAGCGATGTTTCCAAAGCTGTGCAAGCCCTTTAGTAGAGTTGAGCGAAACAGGTCGGTCAGATTCATAAGTCGCCGACTTTGGCCAAAGTCAGGTTTCGACGATCGAAACCCGACCATAGCGTGAAGTCGGCTATGCGGTCGTCAACCCGAGCGCCAAAGTCGGTTTTCCCATAATGCTTGCAGGCGCCTTTTTGCAGCCAGTGAGCAAGGACGCACACTGTGGGCAACGAGATGACATGGGCAGCATCCACCACCATCTTAGACAGACCCGGGCAAGGGGCGGCCCGCGGGCCGCATCCGGCCCGCCGGCTGTCCGTGACCGGCCCGCGGAGGCGCTCCGGCAGTCTCAGGGCCCCGGCATCAGCTGGCACAATACTTACCTCTCCCGTGCCTCCGCTGCTGCAGCTCCGGGCTCCACCGGCGCTTCCTCTCACAGCCGGCCGCTGAATGACGTCATCATTCAGCGGCCGGCTGTGTCAGAGAGCGGGGACGCTGGACAGGTAAGACGTGTCTCTGTGTGTGTCTGTGTCTATGTAGTGCGGTGCTTTGTGTGTGTGTGTGTGTGTGTGTGTGTGTATGTATGTATGTGAGAGAGTGCTTATGTGCTGTCTGTGTGTGATGATGGGCAGGCATTGCTAATAATGGGGAGGCATTGATGATGATGGGAGAAGATGATGATAATGGGCAGGCATTGATGATAATGGGCAGGCATTGATGATGGGGAGAAGATGATGATGATGATGATGGGCAGGCATTGATGATGGGGAGAAGATGATGATGGGCAGGCATTGCTGATAATGGGGAGGCATTGATGATGATGGGAGAAGATGATGATAATGGGCAGGTATTGATGATAATGGGCAGGCATTGATGATGGGGAGAAGATGATGATGATGATGGGCAGGCATTGATGATGATGGGGAGAAGATGATGATAATGGGCAGGTATTGATGATAATGGGCAGGCATTGATGATGGGGAGAAGATGATGATGATGATGGGCAGGCATTGATGATGATGGGGAGAAGATGATGATAATGGGCAGGTATTGATGATAATGGGCAGGCATTGATGATGGGGAGAAGATGATGATGGGCAGGCATTGCTGATAATGGGTAGGCATTGATGATGATGGGGAGAAGATGATGATAATGGGCAGGCATTGATGATAATGGGCAGGCATTGATGATGGGGAGAAGATGATGATGGGCAGGCATTGCTGATAATGGGGAGGCATTGATGATGATGGGGAGAAGATGATGATAATGGGCAGGTATGTATATATACAGTATACAGTATATATATATATATATATATATATATGTATATATACAGTATTGGGTAGAACGGAGTTAATTATATTAGTCCGGCCCTCTAAAACCATCCCAATTTCTCATGCGGCCCCCTGGCAAAATTAATTGCCCACCCCTGATTACAGAAGGTTATTGCAGTGACTGGCTTGCTTTGGGGGGCGTCATAGTGTCTATAAAAGCCTGACCGCAATTTTACTTCTGCCGATCTTAACAGTAGGGAGAGGTTGCTGACGCTGTTTATCAGTAGGGAGAGACTTAGAGCTGGAAAGAGAAGTTCTTATGTGCTTGTGCTGATAGCAATTGTGCTGTATAGTGTTGAGCGATACTTCCCGATATCAAGAAGTATCGGATCGGATTGATCGGACCGATACTCAAAAAGTTTAGGGTATCGCCGATTCCGATACTGGAAACCTAATGCAAGTCAATGGGACAGAAATATCGTAATTAAAATAAACCCTTTCTTTCCTTGTAAACACTAGATATACACACATAAAATACATATATATATATATACATGTCATTGTGACTATATTATATATACATATATTTATAGTTCATACACTTCTACATAGTAAAATAGCCACTAATTCAATTGCCGGGCAATGCCGCTTTTGTGAAATTACAGAACCTCCCGACATGAAATGACACATGGTTTACATAGAGTTAACCATGTCATTTCATGTAGTTTGATATATGGTTTTCACTAACAATTACATGAGTGTATGTGTGCAAAATTTCACACATTTTAGGGGTTAATTAAAGGTGTAAATTCGTTGAAAAAAAACGCATTTTTTTTCTACGAATTTACACCTTTAATTAACCACTACATGTGTGAAATTTTGCACACATACACTCATGTAATTGTTAGTGAAAACAATATATCAAACTACATGAAATGACATGGTTAACTCTATGTAAACCATGTGTCATTTCATGTCGGGAGGTTCTGTAATTTCACAAAAGCTGGCAATTGAATTAGCGGCTATTATACTATGTAGAAGTGTATGTACTATAAATATATATATATATATATATATATATATATATATATATATTGTAAGCTTTTCAGGGGATATAGCTCTGGGATCGCCGTCCTGGCAGACGGAGTGGCACAAACAGTTCATTCACAGACAGCAGTTCTGGTGTAAACTGGCCGCAGCCAGATTTATTAAAATCCACAGCAAACAGAAAGTGATAAAAACCAAATCATAAACAGAAATCCTGAGCCTCTCCGGCTACTTACTACACATAGATAATTACCCTCACTATCAGGGACCAGACTCTAATAGCCTGGCCCAAAATAACACATATAATCTGTAGTTACCAGAGTGAGTTTTGCAGGAGACTCCAACAGCGTCTGAAGTCAGATCCAGACTGAGAGCCCCGTCTGTACTCCCCAAGCAGCTACTTCTGGCTGTCTAATTAAGCAGCTGTGTTCACTCAGGGTTGAACTGGAAGCCTGTCCCGGATGGGAATGAAGTGAACACCGTACTGACAACCTCTTTTTTATGCGCCCCAGCTAAGAAACCTGGGCGAGATATACACGCCGTCCAGTACGCACCCCTTCACTGTCTCACAATATATATATGTGTCACAATGACATGTATATATAGATATATATGAGGTGTAAAATTGTTGAAAAAAAATGCGTGGGCTCCCGCACTATTTTCTCAACCAGACAGACAAAGCCAGCGAGTGGGGGCAGATAATAATAGCCCAGAAGGGACCATTATTTTTGGGCCCCTCCTGGCTACTAACATCTGCCCCCAGACACCCCAGAAAAGGCAAATCTATAATTAGATTCGCCCTTTCTGGCACTTAGCCCATCTATTCCCATTGCCCTGTAGCGGTGGCGAATGGGTTAATAATGGGTTAAAGCCACCTTGCTATTGAAAGGTGACTTTAAGCCAGGTTAATAATTGACAGCTGTCAATTAGACAACTATCAATTATTAATCCTATTGTATGAAATAAAATAAAAGCACACACATTAATGAAAAATCATTTTAATTAAATAAATACACAGTTTTTGACCATATTTTATTGTACTGGTAATCTTCGATTCCCTTGTTCTCCAGTAATAAAAATAAAATAATAAAGCAACATTATTCTTACCTATCCGACGCACAGTCAGGTCCCCCGATGTAATCCTTGTGAAAGGGTTAACATTTACTGCATGGACCGCAGCTAATGCTGCCAGCCTCGCAGTAAACCCCTGAATGAATCATCTCCTCTCCTGGCTGACAGGAGAGGAAGTGGTTAGCTGGGAAGCAAAATTGATTGCTTCCCACTTTCACTTCAGGTCAGCCAGGGACACCACACAGCATCAGTGACGTCAGAGGGAATCCCAGCTGACCTGAAGTGAACTTATTAACAAAAATAGGGGATCCCCTCAAAAAAAAATGGCGTGGGGTCCCCCCTATTTTTGTTAACCAGCCTGATGAAGCAGACTACTGAGGCCTGGTATTTAAGGCTGTTAAGGATCCAAGATCCATGAACCTTGCAAGCCTGATAATACCAGGCCACAGCAGTCTGCTTATCTTGGCTGGTTAACAAAAATTGGGGATCCCCTCGAAAAAAAATGGCGTGGGGTCCCCCCTATTTTTGTTAACCAGCCAGATGAAGCAGACTACTGAGGCCTGGTATTTCAGGCTGGTAAGGATCCAATATCCATGAACCTTGCAAGCCTGATAATACCAGGCCACAGCAGTCTGCTTAGCTTGGCTGGTTAACAAAAATAGGGCATCCCCTTGAAAAAAAAATGTCGTGGGGGTCCCCCTATTTTTGTTAACCAGCCAAGTAAAAAGCAGACTGCTGCGGCCTGGTATTAAAAGACTGTCAAGGCCCATGGATTTTTGCCCTCAACAGCCTAAAAATACCAGGCTGCAGCAGCCCCACAATTGGCGCATCCAAAGATGCGCCAATTGTGGCACTTTACCCGGCTCTTCCCACTTGCCCTTTAGCGGTGGCAAGTGGAGTAATAAGGGGTTAATGTCACCTTTGATTGAACGGTGACAATAAGCCCGGTTAATAATGGAGAGGCTTCAATAAGACACCGGTCCATTATTAATCATAAAGTTTGTAAATTTTTAAAAAAAGACACAGCCAGAATAAAGTCTTTTAATGAAATAATACACAACACAGTTTTCATTATTTTTATTGTACTCTCATCCTGCGACGCCATCGATCTCCTGTAAAAAAACAAATATAACAAACCAACACAAATACTCCCTGTCCGACGCCGTCCAAAATAACGAGTGTCCCACGACGAGTCCAGCTCTGCTACATCTGGATGCCAGGCTGAGCTTGACATCCAGACACAGCAGAGCTGCTTACCATAGGAGATTCCCCGTCGTTGACGACATCCGGACTGCTTTACGGCCAGCTGTCGCGAGAGTACAGCTGGCCGAGATTACCCAGTACCCGGCAGTCACGTGCAGTTATCGCGAGAAGCTGCACTGTTATGTTTAGGTAGCTGAGGAGAAAAAGCAAAAACGGTAATACACAAGAGAGGCTGGAACCTATTGGATTGCAGTAACCTGAACTAACCACACAACTAGAGGTAGCCGTGGAGCGTTCCTACGTTGATCCTAGATGCCTCGTCACAGCCTGAGAGATAACTACACCTAAAGGCAGAAAGATGAAAGCTATCTGCCCCGGAGCAGATCCCCAAAGAAAATGGGAAGCCCCCAAACATGTAATGGCGGTTAGACAAGAAGATAGCACGGACACAGACAGAAAATAGAATGAGCAAACGTTGGGGCCCAATCTGTCTAGACAGAAAAGTACAGGAAAGAATTCTGACTGCAATCCAACAAAAACCTTAAAAAATACCAGCACTTCTGATTGCCAAAAAAACCTGAGATCACACGATCTCTACCACCTAAATCAGATCTCTGGTGTAACAAAACAAAGCCGCAGCCACTGAAAAAACAGGAAAAAGCAAATGAACAAATAACAGTGGCTACAGATAAATTGAGAGGAGCACAGGCCCCAGGAGGGGACCCGGCTGACCTCCACAAAAGTGCAGAAAACTATGCAAAAAGCAAGCACAAAAATAAAAGCAGAAAATATCTTATCTGAAAGCAGCAGGTGCAGGCAAGACTCCAGCAAACTTCCAAATGAACCAGGAACCACAATTGAGACAAGAACAATTGATCACCGGCGACCATCATGGGAGGGAATCTCCCTTATATCAGTCCAGTCAGTGAACCCAGATTGCCATTCCTCGCTGAAAGGTTCAGTACTGTCTGTAACCACCAGAGGGAGCCTCTGCTCAGAAACCATCTCTAGCACATTCACAACAGTACCCCCCCTTGAGGAGGGGTCACCGAACCCTCACTTGTGCAACCAGGCCGATCAGGATGAGCTCAGTGATAGGCACAGATCAGTCTCCTAGCATGGATGTCCGAAGCAAACACCCAAGAATTGTCCTCCTGACCATAACCTCTCCACTTAACCAAATACTGGAGTTTCCGTCTAGAAAAACGAGATCCAGATTGCCCTCAACCAAAACAGGGTCAGGAGAGTGAAACCCAGAATTGCAGAAAAATGGAAACATCAAGGTGGCAGAGCTAGCCCTATTATTAAGAGCAAACTCAGCCAAAGGCAAAAAAGAGACCCAGTCATCTTGATCAGCAGACACAAAACATCTCAAATAAGTCTCCAAGTTCTGGTTTGTTCTCTCGGTTTGTCCATTGGTCTGAGGATGAAATGCAGAGTATCACGAACACCGTACTGCACTTGCTCACTGAGCCAGTGCGCGTGTCCTGAATAAGACAGACTGCACTCAAAGATACCTGTGGAGCGGGCAGTAGCGGTGAAGATGCGTGCTTCAGACTAACAGGACCCAAAGCACGTGACTGCCAAGGGGCAGCGCCGGCCACAGGTCTCTCCGAGGGAGCAGTAACAGATAGAGAATGCTTCAGGCCAGAGGACCTGAAACATCTGACTGCTGGTGGACGTGGCCTAAGCTCCAGAGAGCCATGAGCAGAAGGAAAACTCCTAGAAGGGTAACTACAGGACAGAGTTACCAAGGGGCATAGACAAAATGGATCGTCAGGATAGCCAGGTCATAAACAGAGAGAGCAACGCAGTACAAGAGGAGCAGGCAGAGAATAACCAGAATGTAGCCAAGGGATCAGAAAACCAGAACGGGCAAATACACAGTACCAAGACAGTAGACAAACTCACAATGAAGAGACGGACCGGGTCAAAATCAAACAAGCAACAAGATCAGGCACAAGGCACAGGAACACAGGAGATCAACTAACTCAGCCGAGGGTAGGAGTATAACTGACACCAGACCTAGGTCAATTGGCAACTAAATAGCCGCCCTCTGCCAGAGAGAGGCTGAAACCATTAACCCCAGTATGACCAGGACGGGACAAAGACAAAACCCCGTCCTAGGTCATGACCCAGAGGAGAAAGACAATTGAACACCAAGTTTAGAACAAAATGTCCTCCAAAATCTGGAAACAAACTGGACTCCTCTGTCAGACACAATGTTCTCCGGAATGCCGTGCAACCGAACCACGTGCTGAAGGAACAAAGGCACCAACTCGGAGGAGGAAGGCAACTTAGGTAATGGCACAAGATGTATCATCTTGGAAAACCTATCACAGATTACCCAGATAACGGTCATTCTCTGAGAGACAGGGAGGTCGGAAATAAAATCCATAGAGATATGGGTCCATAACCTCTTGGGTACAGGTAATGGCATCAACAAACCACTAGAGCGAGAGCAAGGCTTGGAACGAGAGCAAGTCCCACAGGACTGCACAAAGTCCCTGACGTCACAAGACAAAGTAGGCCACCAAAAGGACCGACTCACCAAGTCTCTGGTACCAAAAATCCCGGGATGACCAGCCAACGCGGAACAATGAATCTCAGACATCACACTCTTCTTCCACTGGTCTGGGACAAACAATTTCCCAACAGGGCAGAGCTCAGGTTTATCCTCCTGACACCCCTCCAGAGCCAGTCTCAAATTGGGCGAGATGGCGGAAAGTACTACACCCTCTTTCAAAATAACAGCAGGATCAGATAACTCAGGAGAATCCGCAAAGAAACTCCTTGAGAGGGCATCCGCCTTAACATTCTTAGTGCCAGGAAGAAAAGAAACCACAAAATTAAAACGTGTGAAAAACAAGGCCCACCTGGCCTGTCTAGGATTAAGTCGCTTGGCTGATTCGAGATAAACCAGGTTCTTATGGTCCGTGAGGACCACCACCTGATGTTTGGCTCCTTCCAGCCAATGTCTCCACTCTTCAAAGGCCCACTTCATGGCCAATATCTCCCGATTACCCACGTTATAATTACGTTCAGTTGGAGAAAACTTTCGAGAGAAAAAGGCACAAGGGTTACTCTTAGAGGTCTCTGGATCCCTTTGGGACAAAACGGCACCTGCCCCAATCTCAGAGGCATCAACCTCCACCTGAGACGGCAGAGAAACATCAGGCTGCCGTAGAACAGGAGCAGAAATGAATCTCTGCTTAAGTTCCTGAAATGCAGAAACTGCCTCAGGAGGCCAATTCACCACATCGAAACCCTTTTTGGTCAGATCAGTCAATGGTTTAACAATACCAGAGAAATTACCAATAAATTTAAGATAAAAATTGGCAAAACCCAAAAATCTCTGAAGAGCCTTCAATGAAGTAGGTTGAACCCAATCACAGATGGCCTGAACCTTGACCAGTTCCATTTCAATAACAGACGGAGACAAAATGAATCCCAGAAATGAGACCTTCTGTACGCCAAAAAGACACTTTGATCCCTTCACATACAGTGCATTCTCTCTCAAAATCTGGAAAACAGTTCGAACATGTTTCACATGAGAGTCCCAGTCATTGGAAAAAATCAAGATATCATCCAAATAATTAGAAATTTATCCACAAAATCCCTGAAAATATCATTCATGAAGGATTGGAAAACGGAAGGAGCATTAGTGAGCCCAAAGGGCATCACTAGGTACTCAAAATGCCCCTCTGGGGTATTAAACGCCGTCTTCCATTCATCCCCGTGCTTAATACGAATAAGGTTATACGCGCCCCTGAGGTCAAGCTTGGTAAACAAACTAGCACTTTTCACTCTGGAAAACAGGTCAGAAATCAAGGGTAATGGATATTGATATTTCATAGTGATCTTATTCAGGAGACGATAATCAATACACGGCCTCAATGAACCATCCTTTTTGGCCACAAAGAAAAAAACGGCGCCTAAGGGTGAAGAGGATGGTCTGATATGACCCTTCTCCAATGATTCCTTGATATAAGATCGCATGGCATTGTGTTCAGGTACAGATAAGTTAAAAAGGCGACCCTTAGGAAATTTACCAACAGGCACTAACTAAATAGCGCAATCGTAGTTTCTGTGAGGAGGTAAGGACTCAGACTTACTTTCACTAAACACATCAGAAAAATCAGTCAAAAAGTCAGGAACATCCTGAGACTGGGGAGAGGCAGAAAAAAACGGGAGTGCCAGCATTAACACATTGGCAGCACCAACTGGTCACAGTGTAATACTATTGTAGGAACTCGAGGATTCTGATAGCGTGGGGCAATGAACAATCAGAGACGGGTTTCTTTGAATGCAAATAATGTATTTGTGAAACAGCAAAACACCCAAAAACAATATTCAAACAACCCGTAGTGACATGCAATGAGTCCATATATATATACACAAGTCCAGTTATATGAATCCGGATATATAAGTCTTTGAACCTCTATAGCGAGGGTGGTAAAGTTCTTACGACGGAGTCCTCACACAAATGTGACCACAAGGTAAGTCTGATGCACAGATAACGTGGCTGGATTTACACACTGCTGGTGTGTGAAGAGTCAGATCCAGGTATGAAGAAAACACAGGGAGGTCCAGGAACAAGTTAATCTCAGTTGTGGCTTAATTCAGTGAAGTCCAACAACAAGTTCATATGTCAGTAAGGTTCCAGTAACAGTTCCAACAGCTCTCACCAGAGGTAATGCACAAAGGGTTAAACAGCAACAGTTCAGAAACACAGTTCTTATCAGATGGAGTGAACCAAGGGTTAAATTCCCAAGTCAACAGTTTAGTGATAACACAGTACTTTGTGCAACTTACATATGCAGAGAATGTCCAGAGCCATGGGTAGAAACTGCTGTGGCTGAGAAACACCTGAAGATAAGGTTATGCACTTTCCTGGTAAATACACAAAAGATCTGTGAGGAACAAAGCAGCTGGGTTGCAGGGAAACGGAAGCAGAATATTCCAGCAGTGAAACCAACACCTGAGCCAGGCTTTAAACAAACGAACAGGAAGTAGGGCACACAAAACAGCAAACTCCATTTTAACAAAGGGCAAAATCATTGACAAAGTTACCTAGAAAACCCGGAATACTGACATTACTCCCCCCTAAAGACGGCCTCCGGACGGTCCTGGACCAGGCCTGTCCGGGTATCTCCGATGAAACTGAGCAATCTTCAGAGGCGCATTGATGTTACTTACTGGTTCCCAAGAATCATTTTCAGGAGAGTAACCTTGCCATCTAACTAGATACTGAAGCCGGTTTCTATGAAGTCTCGAATTAACAATATCCTGTACCACGAATTGTTCTTCGCCATCAACCAACACTGGTGAGGGGGAGGTACGATACGTCCCTGAAACGTGTTAGGAGAGACTGGTTTTAATAAGGAAACATGAAATACTGGGTGTACCTTTAAAGTCCGTGGTAGCTTCAACCGACAGGCAACAGAGCTCACAATCCCAGTGATCTTGAATGGACCGATGAATTTCTGTCCCAGTTTCTGCGAAGGAACACCCAATTTTAGATTCTTGGTGGACAACCAAACTGAGTCTCCTACCTTATACATAGGTGCTGGTTTCCGGAATCTATCGGCCGACTTCTTGTAACGCTCCTGTGCTGTGGTCAGGGAGTCCTTCAAAACTTCAAGATTACGTTGCAACGCCGTCACTCTGTCTTCAACCGCTGGTACCGAAATCGTAACCGGAGACCTAGGCAAAATACTTGGATGATAACCCAGGTTGGCAAAAAAAGGCGTTACCTTCGTGGAACTGCTTTGGGAGTTGTTGTACGAAAATTCCGCTAGAGGAAGTAGCTTCAGCCAATCGTCCTGCAAATGACTGACGTAACAGCGTAGATATTGCTCCAAGGTTTGATTTGTCCGTTCGGTCTGCCCGTTGGTCTGAGGATGGTATGCAGAAGACAAGCAAACATTAATGTGGAGCGCAGAACAAAATCCTTTCCAAAATCTAGAGGTAAATTGTATTCCCCGGTCAGAAATGATGTCATCTGGTACCCCATGCAGCCGGAAAATGTTCTGGATAACTAGATCTACTGTCTCTGTAGCTGAGGGAAGACCAGCACACGGAATGAAATGAGCAGCTTTCGTTAAACGATCTACTACCACCAAAATAGTATTTTTACCACCAGAGGTGGGTAACTCCACAATAAAGTCCATCGAAATAGACCCCCAAGGGCGAGACGGTACAGGTAGCGGTTTAAGAAGACCAGTAGGTGAAACGCGAGGAACCTTGTACCGGGCACAAACTTCACAAGAGCGGACATAGTCATTCACATCCTTCAAGCAGGTAGGCCACCAAAAAAAACGAGTTAACAATTCCTGCGTCTTCTGTACCCCCCTATGACCAGCCAATTTAGAGTCGTGGACCAATTTGAGAACTCGAAGTCTTACAGCCTCTGGGACATAAATACATCGATCTCTAAGCCACACACCATTCCGAAGGACAAGATTCACATTGTCAGGTGGAGCTGCAAGAAATACGTCACCGTCATAGGCCAGCTTGATCTCCTGCCACAAGTCCCGGTTCCGGAGCACTCCAACGAAATTGGCCTCCGACAAGATGGTCTTCGACGGGGTCCCAGGCACGGAATCCACGGTATGGATTCGGGATAATGCGTCAGCTTTCCCATTACGTGAACCTGGGCGGTACGAAATAATAAAATTAAACTGGTTCAAGAACAAACTCCACCTAGCTTGTCGAGGAGAAAGACACCTGGCAGACTTAAGGAATTCCAAATTGCGATGATCCGTGAGTACTACTACCTGCTGAGTTGCCCCCTGCAAATGGTGTCTCCATTCCTTAAAGGCAGAAATAATTGCCAAAAGTTCCTTATCTGCCACATCATAGTTAAGTTCTGCAGAAGATAACCTACGAGAGAAGAAGGCACACGGGTGCAGCAAACCTTTGTCTCCGGTACGTTGTGAGAGGATAGCTCCCAATGCACAGTCAGACGCGTCCACCTCCACGATAAAAGGCTGTGCAGGATCCGGATGCATCAATATTGGAGCCGTGGTAAAACAACCCTTCAGGCGATCAAAGGCTTCCTGAGCTTGCGAAGACCATTCAAACTTCTTCCCCTTCTTGGTGAGGAGAGTGATGGGACGGACAATTTCTGAAAAATTTCGGATAAACCGTCTATAAAAGTTAGCAAAGCCAATGAATCGTTGTACCTCCTTAATGTTTCCTGGTACCGGCCAGTCCAAGATTGCCTGGATCTTGCTGGACTCCATATTCAATCCCTGAGGCGAGATAACATAGCCTAAAAATTGAATTTCAGAACAATGGAACTCACACTTTTCGAGTTTGATGTACAAATGATTATCTCTCAAACGTCTAAGTACGGTCTTGACATGTTCCTGATGTTCCTGTAAGGAGTCAGAAAAGATTAAGATGTCATCAAGGTAAATTACCACATATTGGTCCAATAAATCCCTGAAAAGGTCGTTGGCTAAATGTTGAAAAGCAGCAGGAGCGTTACAGAGTCCGAATGGCATCACCAAATATTCAAAATGTCCATACCGGCATCTAAAAGCTGTCTTCCATTCGTCTCCGGGCCGTATACGGAGTAAATTATATGCCCCACGAAGATCTAATTTGGTAAATACTTTGGCCTGGCGAACTCTTTCCAACAATTCTGGAATTAGGGGCAACGGGTACCTGTTACGAATGGTTACCTTATTTAACTCCCGGTAGTCAATGCAGGGTCTTAGAGTACCATCCTTCTTCTTTACAAAGAATATTGGAGCTCCCGCTGGTGAAGAAGATGGTCGGATAAACCCCTTGGCTAAATTCTCATCTATATACTCTCGATTTTAATTCCGGAGTCGCCAACGGGTAAACATGGCCGAAAGGAATCGCTGCTCCAGGAAGCAATTCTATGGGGCAGTCATACGGTCTATGTGGGGGAAGTTGATCTGCCTTCCTTTTATCACAAATGTCTGAGAATTCCTGATATATCAGAGGAGAGTAGGTACCTGTATCACCTCTTCCAAGTTCTGGGTAACTGGAGCCGCTACAGTTGGACTGATGGTAGAACTGCACTTCGGGAGAAAGGTTATCTCCTTGGTTTCCCAATTGATGATTGGATTTTGTGACCGTAACCAGGGAATTCCTAAAATTACAGGAAAATGAGGAGAAGATATTAACATGAATGAAAGTGTTTCTTGATGGTCTGGTTCCATCTTACACTCCAGAGGCACTGTCTCCCGATCTACTGGTCCAGAAACTAATGGGGAACCATCCACCGTTTCCATAGTGATTGGTGAAGCTCTTAGTTGTGTCTTTATACCATGTTCCTTTGCAAAAGAAGAATCCATGAAATTCCCACCTGCTCCAGAGTCTATCATGGCAGAACTTGATATCCACTGTTCCTCCCACTGAATCTGTATAGGAAGAGAACAATGTGAATATTTCTCCCCTTGATCTTTAGGGGAAGTCGGCATCAGTATTGGGGGAAAAACCGCATCTAGATGTAGACTGGTTTCCGAAACTTCAGACTCAGCGTCTGTGTTATCATAATCCCCTACTACCGCCAACACCTTGTTTGGTCGCCTAGGACATTTAGGACAATTGATGAGGAAATGGTCCGATTGACCACAATAGAAACATAAGCGCTCACGGAGACGGTGTTCGCGGCGCTCATTATTCTCACGTCTCTGCAGTGAGTCCACCTGCATAGGCACCTCCTCAGCCTCTCGCGGGTTTTTGCCTGTGGTTTCCCTGGACGGAAGAGAGTAATTAGTAATGCGATTTACAGCGGCCCATTTTTCTTGTCTGCGTTCAGTTAAACGGATATCAATACGTACACAGTGCTGTATAAACAATTCAAACTCCTGTGGAGACTCTGAACGAGCTAGCTCATCCTTGATTGCATTTGACAAACCTTTTCTAAAGATTGGTAATAAAGCATTGTTTTCCCACTGGGTGTCCACCACTAACCTTTTAAATTCAGTAACATATTCTATGACTGACCGTTTCCCCTGGCGTAAGGAAAGCAAGGCAGATTCAGCGGTAGCACGGCGGTTGGGATCGTCGAACATTTGCGCCATGGCTGCCAGAAAATTGTCC
Source organism: Oophaga sylvatica (assembly GCA_033576555.1). NCBI lineage: Eukaryota > Metazoa > Chordata > Amphibia > Anura > Dendrobatidae > Oophaga > Oophaga sylvatica. The sequence goes on along the minus strand of JARQOD010009273.1, from coordinate 17,218 downwards.
AAATTATTTAGACGGGTATCATGACTTTCAACCATAGGATTTGCCCAAGCCAGTGCACGTGATGTCAACAACATAATAATACATAGAACCTTAGATCTATCAGACCGGTAGTAGGAGGCATGTACATCAAAAAATAATATACATTGATTAACAAACCCACGGAATTGACTTCGGTCACCATTAAAACGGAATGGAGGCAATTTGGGCATACTGGTGGATGAGGTAGGCTCAGTAGGTAAGGCCTCCAGGACTCCTAACCTAGAACGTAGATCTTGGAGAGCCTGACCAAACCCCTGTGCATTGTGGTTAACCCGAGACTCCAAGTCTCTAATCTGATTGAGTGCAGCCGCCACCTCCTGCTGCAAGGAGTTAACTATGGTGAACAATTTGTCTGCCCGTGTCTCCGTCATTGCCCCAGCAGAATCCTCTTTTTTAGGCTGGAATATCCTGTAATACTATTGTAGGAACTCGAGGATTCTGATAGCGTGGGGCAATGAACAATCAGAGACGGGTTTCTTTGAATGCAAATAATGTATTTGTGAAACAGCAAAACACCCAAAAACAATATTCAAACAACCCGTAGTGACATGCAATGAGTCCATATATATATATACACAAGTCCAGTTATATGAATCCGGATATATAAGTCTTTGAACCTCTATAGCGAGGGTGGTAAAGTTCTTACGACGGAGTCCTCACACAAATGTGACCACAAGGTAAGTCTGATGCACAGATAACGTGGCTGGATTTACACACTGCTGGTGTGTGAAGAGTCAGATCCAGGTATGAAGAAAACACAGGGAGGTCCAGGAACAAGTTAATCTCAGTTGTGGCTTAATTCAGTGAAGTCCAACAACAAGTTCATATGTCAGTAAGGTTCCAGTAACAGTTCCAACAGCTCTCACCAGAGGTAATGCACAAAGGGTTAAACAGCAACAGTTCAGAAACACAGTTCTTATCAGATGGAGTGAACCAAGGGTTAAATTCCCAAGTCAACAGTTTAGTGATAACACAGTACTTTGTGCAACTTACATATGCAGAGAATGTCCAGAGCCATGGGTAGAAACTGCTGTGGCTGAGAAACACTGAAGATAAGGTTATGCACTTTCCTGGTAAATACACAAAAGATCTGTGAGGAACAAAGCAGCTGGGTTGCAGGGAAACGGAAGCAGAATATTCCAGCAGTGAAACCAACACCTGAGCCAGGCTTTAAACAAACGAACAGGAAGTAGGGCACACGAAACAGCAAACTCCATTTTAACAAAGGGCAAAATCATTGACAAAGTTACCTAGAAAACCCGGAATACTGACACACAGACACAGATTTCCAATCCAAAACAGGATTATGAATCTGCAACCAAGGGAAACCCAGAACAATAATATCATGCAGATTATGCAACACCAGAAATTTGCAACTCTCCTGACGATCTGGTTCAACCCTCATTATCACCTGAGTAGAAAATTGGGGTTTATTCGCCGCCAAAGGTGTAGAATCAATGCCCAATAGGGGAATAGACTTCCGCAGGGGTATCATGAGAAAGCCACAACGTTTGGCAAAGTCGAAATCCATCAGGTTAATAGCTGCTCCTGAATCAACAAAAGTCTGAGCCGAAAATGGGGACATGGAGCAAATCAGGGTAACAGTCAACAGAAATTTAGTCTGAACACTACCCAAGACAACTGAGCACGCAAAACGTCTTCCCCGCTTAGGGCAGATGGAAATAGCATGAGAGGCGTCACCACAGTAGAAAAATAACCCATTGCGCTTTCGAAATTCATGACGCTGTGCCCCAGAAGTCTCTTCATCACACTGCATGGGCTCAGGAGCTGGCCCACAAGGCAACACCATCTCACGCATACCTCTGCGCTCACGCAAACGTCTGTCAATTTGAATAGCCAAAGACATAGAATCATTGAGACCAGAGGGTACAGGGAATCCCACCATAACGTCCTTTACATTCTCTGACAGACCCTTCCGAAAAAGGGCTGCCAAAGCATCATCATTCCATTTGGTCAGGACTGCCCACTTTCGAAATTTCTGACGGTACAGTTCAGCGGCTTCACAGCCCTGACTTAATGCCAACAAGGTCTTCTCAGCCTGATCAGCGACATTAGGTTCATCGTACAACAACCCCAGAGCCTGAAAAAATATATCAACATCATTCAAAACAGGATCCCCAGATGTCAGGGAAAAAGCCCAATCCTGAGGGTCACCGCGCAGGAGAGAAATTACAATTTGAACCTGCTGTGCTGCATTCCCTGAGGACTTAGGCTTCAAGGCAAAAAATAACTTACAGTTATTTTTGAAATTCAGAAATTTAGCCCGATCCCCCAAAAACAAATCTGGCATGGGGATCCTAGGTTCCACAACCGGCAACCCAGCAAGATAGGAAGCAATACTCCGAACCTCAGTGGCCAACTGATCCACACGGCCAGACAACTTTGCAAACTCCATTGAGAAAAAAAAATCCTCCTCAGCACCCAGAGAGAAAGAGGGAAAAAATGCAACAAACAGAAAAAAAAAATCTCTAACAACTCTGACAACTTTTTTTTTTTCACATTATTTTTCCCTTCTGTGAGTACCATATAATTTTAGTTTTGGGCCGGTGATACTGTTATGTTTAGGTAGCTGAGGAGAAAAAGCAAAAACGGTAATACACCAGAGAAGCTGGAACCTATTGGATTGCAGTAACCTGAACTAACCACACAACTAGAGGTAGCCGTGGAGCGTTCCTACGTTGATCCTAGACGCCTCGTCACAGCCTGAGAGATAACTACACCTAAAGGCAGAAAGATGAAAGCTATCTGCCCCGGAGCAGATCCCCAAAGAAAATAGGAAGCCCCCAAACATGTAATGGCGGTTAGACAAGAAGATAGCATGGACACAGACAGAAAATAGAATGAGCAAACGTTGGGGCCCAATCTGTCTAGACAGAAAAGTACAGGAAAGAATTCTGACTGCAATCCAACAAAAACCTTAAAAAATACCAGCAGTTCTGATTGCCAACAAAACCTGAGCTCACACGATCTCTACCACCTAAATCAGATCTCTGGTGTAACAAAACAAAGCCGCAGCCACTGAAAAAACAGGAAAAAGCAAATGAACAAATAACAGTGGCTACAGATAAATTGAGAGGAGCACAGGCCCCAGGAGGGGACCCAGCTGACCTCCACAAAAGTGCAGAAAACTATGCAAAAAGCAAGCACAAAAATAAAAGCTGAAAATATCTTATCTGAAAGCAGCAGGTGCAGGCAAGACTCCAGCAAACTTCCAAATGAACCAGGAACCACAATTGAGACAAGAACAATTGATCACCGGTGACCATCATGGGAGGGAACCTCCCTTATATCAGTCCAGTCAGTGAACCCAGATTGCCATTCCTCGCTGAAAGGTTCAGTACTGTCTGTAACCACCAGAGGGAGCCTCTGCTCAGAAACCATCTCTAGCACATTCACAACACTGCACGTGACCGCCAGGGAGAGGGTAATGGCCGGCAATCCAGGACGTGACCACCGGGGATCTTCTGCCAGGTAAGTGCTGAGTCCTGACTCCTGACAGACCTGACCGACACTGACAGTGACACTTTTGGGAAGTTCCTGTGTCACGTACTTCCTTCTGTGACACAGGAACTCCCCATAGACTTTACAGGAAAATTCCGATTCCGGTATCCGATATGCAAAAAATTTAGGATCTCAGAATCGGAATTCCGATAAAGCGAATATCGGCCGATACCCGATATTTGCGGTATCGGAATGCTCAACACTAGTGCTGTACAGTTAGTGTGCAGTGACAGTGGAGGATTTTCTTGTGTGCAGCAGCGCTGGTTATTAGGCTGCCTGAAAGCTGTATTGCTGTGTGTACACTGCTGTGCAGACTGCTTTTTACACAGCACTAATACTTTTATTCTTTTTTTCTGCACAGTTACCGAGCGTTCATTTTTCCCACACCGTATAGAGCTGTACGCTCCTCACACACTGCCGTTTACCGGCTGGTATCACGGACAAATACATGCTGACTATCTGTGTGTGACTCCGAAAATATATATGGAGATTTACAATCTCTCCTACAATGTATACAGCTGTACGCTTCTGATACAGTACCCTTTTTCTGCTTTTTATATTCTGGTCTAATCCACACTGAGCCTGTGAGCGTCTGTGTGTGACTCCAGAAATATATAAGGAGATTTAAATTTTCCCCTTCACCGTATACAGCTGCACGCTTCTGATACAGTACCATATATCTGCATTTTCCATTTACATTTTCCCAAACATGAGGAAGTATGGTGGAAGACGCCATGGACGTGGGCGGGGGGGGGGGGGGGGCAGCTGGTACTGATGGTGGTGGTGGTGCATCTGCTGGTAGTGCCAAAAGCACAATAGCACCTAAGGCAGGAGGTGTTGAGCCTGCGTCATCGTCTCGCTCCAGAAAGCCTAGAAGGCTCCCTTTTCTGGGAGTAGGTTAACCGCTTTTCTAGCCGGAGCATCAGGAACAGGGGTGGGTCAGCGGTCCGTTTTTCACCTCACCCTTTTAGGTATGTGTATGCATTGACATGTCCGGGGTATTGATTTACTTGTTTGCTATTTAGCCTGTGATTTAAAGAATGTTGTTGCTTCAGGCATGTCATTCCTTATATAGTTATAATATTTTGGGTGGGTAGATGGACTCTGATCCCCTTTTCGCGTTTGATGCTGACACCACTGTGTCTGTCAGTTCCCCTGTGTGCTATGCACCAGTGCTTCTTTTAATGTTATGTTATACACCTAATAAAATTAAAGTGTTGGAATATTGGACTGTTTTTCTCCAGTTTGTTGCTTTGCAATACAGTTCTCCTACTAGTGTATCCCACATCCATGTGTATTTCTAATGATTTTCTGTTCATAGATATTTTATATACACATATGTGATGGTTGGGGTTGTTGCTACTTTTTACAGGTATGGGCTTCCATTGCCGAAACAGCCTCCAGCTCTATCGCCTCCTCTTCTGAAGTTTCAAAAAATGCAAGCACTGAGTCGTCAGTGCAGGCTCCTGGTCAGGAACAACACCTTTCCTTGTGTCCTTCACCCCCACCAAAAGTGAAGGATGCGGCAGGCCACACTTCAGATTACTCGCTGGAGTTCTTTTCACATACCATGCCTGACATGGAGTGCACTGATGCACAGCCACTGCTATATGATTCTGCTGGTACATTCACCCAGAGCACTGCATTGCCCTCACAGTCTACTGAACCAGAATCTGACCCTGATGAAACTCAGGTGCCCCTTCCCGCATACTATACCACCATACACTGTGACACAGAGGAAGGTGCAGATGAAATTGAAGAGGAGGTGATGGATGACCCAGTTGTTGACCCGGATTGTCATCCATTGGGGGAAGAGGGTGCCGCTGGCAATAGCTCAGAAGAGGAGGAGGATCGGCAGCAGGCATCGACATCGCAGCTGCGGTTATCTGGCAGGACCGTAGCAGTCCAAAAACGTGTTAAAAAAGCAAAAAGAGTTGCTGGACAGCTTGGCCAGACGATCAAATTAGCACAGCGTGCAAGCCCTGAAAATTTATCCCATAGTAGGAAAAGTGCAGTGTGGCACTTTTTTGACCAAAATCCTATTGATGGGGCAAAGGTTATCTGTAAGACGTGTGGAAGGACCTTTAGCCGAGGGAAAATCTCCGAAATTTGAATACCAGTTGCATGCTTAGACATTTAGATACCATGCACTTGCAAATGTGGACAGACTACAAAATCTCAGGTAGCACATGTGCACCTGCTCCGACTGAAGGTAGCCAGCAACGCTACATCACTTCCCCCACTGTAAGCCCAACGGTTAGCACACCACCAGCAAGAAATGTTGACGTGTCGTCGCAAGGCCAAAGCAGTCAGGGAATCACAATGTTTTTGCAACCAAAGACTGAATGTAGGCCATCACCACCACCACCACCACCATCATCACCATCACCAACCCCCTCTCAGTCCGCCATGTCCACCGCTAGTTCCCCCATATCGAGCTCTCAAGCACAGCTGTCCCTAGCAAAGACTCTGAGTAGGACAAGAAAGTACTCATCCTCTCATCCGCATACACTGGCTTTAAACGCCTACATTGCCAAACTGATCTCATTAGAGATGATGCCCTTCCGTTTGGTGGAAAGCACAGCGTTACGAGAGTTCATGGCCAACGCTGTCCCACGCTATGACCTACCCAGTCGGCACTTCTTTTCTAGAAAAGCCATCCCTGCCCTCCACCTGCATGTGAAAAACCACATTGTCCATGCACTTAAACAATCAGTGAGTGGAAAGGCGCACCTCACAACAGATGCATGGGCCAGTAGGCATGGCCAGGGCCGTTAAGTGTCCATCACTGCGCACTGGGTTAATGTGGTGGATGCAGGGTCCACAGGGGACAGCGTCGGTTGGACTGTGCTGCCTAGCCTACGGTATAGGCAACAGTTGGCTGTAGGCGTTCGACCCTCCTCCTCCAGTAGCGAAAGCTCGTCGACAGCGCAGTCGCACGAGCACTCCATCCGCAGCTGCCAGTGTTGCACACGAGGTGTCCCACTATCGAACAGCTAGTGGTAAGCGTCAGCAGGCTGTTTGAAAGATGATGTCTTTGGGCGACAACAGACACACCGCGGAGGTACTGGCCGACTACTTGCAGCAAGAAACTGAGTCATGGCTGGGCAGTCTACATCTTGAGCCAGGCAAGGTAGTCAGTGATAACGGCCGTAATTTTGTGGCGGCCATAGCCCTGGCAAAACTCAGACACATACCTTGCCTGGCTCACACCTTGAACCTGGTGGTGCAGTGCTTCATAAATAATTATGCGGAGTTACCAGCCCTACTCCATAAGGTGCAAAGACCGTGCTCGCACATCCGTCGCTCGCCCGTAGACTCCAGTCGTATGCAGAGGCTGCAGCGATCGCTCCACCTCCCCAAGCACCATCTAATCATAGAGGTTGCAACAAGGTGGAACTCCACCATGCACATGGTTGAGAGGCTGTGCGAACAGAGGCAGGCTGTAATGCATTTGTGGGAGGATCAGGGCTGCCACTAGGAATTTCGGGGCCCCATACTGGCAAAATTTATGGGGCCCCCCTTGAGACTCCGCCCAGGCTCCACCCCCCAGTTCCGCATCCACCCTAGCTCCTCCTCCACCACATAAACCTTCCAAAATTCCTCCGCCCTTTCATGGAAAAACTTCACTTCTGCACCATGCCCTCACCAATGACATATTAACACCAATCACTCGATGAATATGCAGCATTTTGCTTGTTTAGTATAATACACCCCATAGTCCTCCATATATTATAATGTGCACCACAGTCCTCCATATTGTAAAGTGCACACCCCATAGTCCTCCATATAATATAATGTATCCATGGTCCTCCATATAGTATAATACACTCCTAATAGCCCTCCATATATTAAAATACACTCAGTCATTCATATAGTATAATACACTCCTCATAGTGCTCCATATAGTATAATGCACCGCCATAGTCATCCATGTAGTACAATTCACTTCCCATAGTATAATGCACCCCATAGCTCTTCATATGGTATAATGTATTCCCCATAGTCCTCGATACAGTATAATGCAGCCCACATATAGTATAATGCAGTCACCCTATAGAGCATAATGCAGCCACCCCACAGAGCATAATGCAGCCACCCCACAGAGTATAATGCAACCACCCCAGAGTATAATGCAACCACCCCAGAGTATAATGCAACCACCCCAGAGTATAATGCAACCACCCCACAGAGTATAATGCAACCACCCCACAGAGTATAATGTAAACCCCCATAGAATATAATTGAGCTACCTTATATAGTATAATGTAGCCCCTCCATAAAATACAATGTAGCCCTCATATAGTATAATGCAGCCCCCATAGAATATAATGTAGTTCCCTCATAAAAGTATAATGAAGCCCCCATACAATATAATCTAGCCCCCCATAGAATACAATGTAGCCACCTCATACAGTATAATGTAGCCCCCTCATAAGTGTATGATGCAATCACCCCTCATAGAATATAATAAATATAATACAGCCCCTCATAGAATATAATGTATCCCCGAATAGAATATCATACAGCACGCCTCCCCAAAGGAATATAACGTAGACCCCATAGTATATAACACAGCCACAAAGTATATAACACAGCCACCCTATAAAATATAATATATCTCCCAATAGTATATATCACAGCCAACATAGTATATAGCACGGCCCACATAGTATATAGCACGGCCCACATAGTATACAACAGGACCCACATAGTATACAGCACGGCCCACATAGTATATAGCAGGGCCCACATAGTGTACAGCGTGGCCCACATAGTATATAGTAGCAGGGCCCACATTGTACAGAAGGGCCCACATTGTATACGGCAGGGCCCGCATAGTATATAGTAGCAGGGCCCACATTGTACAGTAGGGCCCACATAGTATACGGCAGGGCCCACATTGTACAGCAGGGCCCACATAGTATACGGCAGGGCCCACATAGTATATAGTAGCAGGGCCCACATTGTTCAGCAGGGCCCACATTGTACAGCAGGGCCCACATTGTATACGGCAGGGCCCACATTGTACAGCAGGGCCCACATAGTATACGGCAGGGCCCACATTGTACGGCAGGGCCCACATTGTATACGGCAGGGCCCACATTGTATACGGCAGGGCCCACATAGTATACGGCAGGGCCCACATTGTATACGGCAGGGCTCACATTGTACGGCAGGGCCCACATTGTACGGCAGGGCCCACATAGTATACGGCAGGGCCCACATTGTACGGCAGGGCCCACATAGTATACGGCAGGGCCCACATTGTACAGCAGGGCCCACATAGTATACGGCAGGGCCCACATTGTACGGCAGGGCCCACATAGTATACGGCAGGGCCCACATAGTATACGGCAGGGCCCAGATTGTATACGGCAGGGCCCACATAGTATACGGCAGGGCCCACATTGTACGGCAGGGCCCACATAGTATACGGCAGGGCCCACATTGTACAGCAGGGCCCACATTGTACAGCAGGGCCCACATAGTATACGGCAGGGCCCACATTGTACAGCAGGGCCCACATTGTATACGGCAGGGCCCACATTGTACAGCAGGGCCCACATAGTATACGGCAGGGCCCACATTGTACAGCAGGGCCCACATAGTATACGGCAGGGCCTACATAGTATACGGCAGGGCCCACATTGTACGACAGGGCCCACATAGTATACGGCAGGGCCCACATTGTACAGCAGGGCCCATTTTGTACAGCAGGGCCCACATAGTATACGGCAGGGCCCACATTGTACAGCAGGGCCCACATAGTATACGGCAGGGCCCACATTGTACAGCAGGGCCCACATAGTATACGGCAGGGCACACATTGTACGGCAGGGCCCACATAGTATACGGCAGGGCCCACATAGTATACGGCAGGGCCCACATTGTACGGCAGGGCCCACATAGTATACGGCAGGGCCCACATTGTACAGCAGGGCCCACATAGTATATGGCAGGGCCCACATTGTACAGCAGGGCCCACATAGTATACGGCAGGGCCCACATTGTATACGGCTGGGCCCACATAGTATACGGCAGGGCCCACATTGTACGGCAGGGCCCACATAGTATACGGCAGGGCCCACATAGTATACGGCAGGGCCCACATTGTATACGGCAGGGCCCACATTGTACGGCAGGGCCCACATTGTACGGCAGGGCCAACATAGTATACGGCAGGGCCCACATTGTACAGCAGGGCCCACATTGTACAGCAGGGCCCACATAGTATACGGCAGGGCCCACATTGTACAGCAGGGCCCACATAGTATACGGCAGGGCCCACATTGTACAGCAGGGCCCACATAGTATACGGCAGGGCCCACATAGTATACGGCAGGGCCCACATAGTATACGGCAGGGCCCACATTGTACGGCAGGGCCCACATAGTATACGGCAGGGCCCACATTGTACAGCAGGGCCCACATTGTACAGCAGGGCCCACATAGTGTACGGCAGGGCCCACATAGCATACGGCAGGGCCCACATAGTATACGGCAGGGCCCACATAGTATACGGCAGGGCCCACATTGTATGGCAGGGCCCACATTGTACGGCAGGGCCCACATAGTATACGGCAGGGCCCACATTGTACAGCAGGGCCCACATTGTACAGCAGGGCCCACAGTGTACAGCAGGGCCCACATAGTATACGGCAGGGCCCACATTGTACAGCAGGGCCCACATAGTATACGGCAGGGCCCACATTGTACAGCAGGGCCCACACAGTATACGGCAAGGCCCACATTGTACAGCAGGGCCCACATAGTATACGGCAGGGCCCACATTGTACAGCAGGGCCCACATAGTATACGGCAGGGCCCACATTGTACAGCAGGGCCCACATTGTACAGCAGGGCCCACATAGTATACGACAGGGCCCACATTGTACAGCAGGGCCCACATAGTATACGGCAGGGCCCACATTGTACAGCAGGGCCCACATAGTATACGGCAGGGTTCACATTGTCCAGCCTTCATCTCTCCTCCACCCACCCACAGTTCAGTAAAGCACTGACAGCTTTAGAAAAAGAAAAAAAAACACTCCTCACCTCATCCTCGTGCCTGCGCTGCTCCCAGCTCCTGTCTCCTGCTCTGCCTTGCACACAGTGAGCGCGCTGTGTCAGAGGCAGAGCAGAGAATGATGGGAGAGGGAGTGTCAGCTGACGCTCTCTCCTCCATCATCGCTTTGAACTGTACCGGCAGACGCCGGTATAGTTCAAAGCAGCGGCGGGGGGAGTCGGCGCTGGGGGCAGGCGGGCCCCCCTGCCACACAGGGGCCCCCATAGCGGCTGCGTGATGTGCCGCTAGCTGGGGGCCCCTTGGGGAGCAGGGAGAGCCTCAAAATGTTGGGGGCCCCCGGGCCCGAGCGCGGACTTGCGTGCTCGGGCGGCGGGCCCCCCTAATCACCGGGCCCCATACAGCAGTAAGGGTTCTCATGCCCTGATGGCGGCCCTGGGGAGGATACACGGGAAGGCAGTTTGAGGGCAGACATCGAGTTGTCGGGTGTGCAGTGGTCAAAGCTGAAAGACCTCTGTAAAGTCCTTCAGTGTTTTGAGGAATGCACACGGCTGGTAAGCGCAGATGACGCCATCATAAGCATGAGCATCCCACTTATGCGTCTGCTCATGCAAACTTTGACGCACATTAAGGATCAGGCGTCTGCAGCGGAGGAGGAGGAGGGAAGACTTGATGACAGGCAGCCATTGTCTGCTCAGGGAACTGTCCTGGACGAGGTTGTGGAAGAAGAGGAAGAGGAGGAGGAGAATGAGGGGATGATTATTTTTGGGAGGAGGATGCTTCTCAGGGGGCAAGAGAAAATGTTGGCTTGCCAACGTCAGGTACAGGGTTTGTGCGAGACTGGAAGGATGTGGATTTGGCAGAAAGTGCTCCTCCACCCTCCACTGGCAGTGCATCATTGACACCTGGAACATTGGCCCACATCTGTGATTATGTCTTGCGAATCCTAAAAAAGGACCCCCGCATTGCCAAAATTATGAAGGATGACGACTACTGGTTGGCCAGCATCCTCGATCCATGCAATAAAGGCAAATTACAGAACATCATGCCAGAGGAGAACCTAGAGCTAATACTGGCGAACAAACAAGCAACTCTGGTAAACCGTTTGTTAGAGCCATTCCCAGCACACAGCAGCGGTGAAGGTTCTACCGCTCACACGACTGGTAATACTGAATTGATTGCAACAGACAAGAGACAGCTGTTGTCAACTATGGTTCAAAATTAGCTCTCCTCCCCTATCGATGTTCTCTTTCACAGGTCATTCCCCTTTGACTTCTGGGCCTGTAAACTGGACACCTGGCCTGAATTGTCACAATATGCCTTACAGGAGCTCGCTTGCCCTGCTGGTTGTGTGCTATAAGAAAGAGTCTTCAGTGCTGCTGGATGAATCCTGACAGAAAGAAGGACCCGGCTGTCGACCCAAAATGTTGGTGATCTCACCTTCATTAAAATGAACCATGCCTGGGTTTCAAAGGATTTTGTACCACCTTCCCCTGATGACACATAGGATGCCAGCAAAATGGCTTGCTTTGTCCTTCTCTTCCTCCGACTTCTCCAATTCGTCCATTTACAGCTGCTGAACGTCCAGCCTACAACTCAACATATGCCAGTTTTTTCCACCTCCCTAACTGGGCTGTACCCCCCCAAAGGCCGGTGTCAGCACCTGGCGCACCCGGGCAAGTGCCGGGGCCCTGAGCAGGTGGGGGGGCCCACTCGCCGTCAGAGACACCGGCGTACTATGAGGGGCCCTGTGCAAGTGCCGGCGCCCATGAGTGGGCCCCCCTGAATGCTCAGGGCCCCAGCACTTGCAATACTTACCTCTCCCTGTTCCACCGCTGTGACGTCTTCCGCGTTTCCTGACAGTGACATTCAGGTCAGACAGCGTGATGACGTCACGTCTGTGCGCCCTCTGCCTGAACAGTCACAATGCAGAGAGCTGGAAGATGGCGACGCTGAGGAGTCCAGAGTAGAGCAGTGCCCAGCGAGGAGAGGTATTTCACTTTTTTTAATGTTTGGAGCAATATATGGGGAGCATTATACACTGGAGAATAATATATGGGACCCATCATGCACTTGAGCATCATAGATAGAGCCCATTATACACTGGAGCATCATATGGGGTCCATTATATGTGGAGCATTATATAGACCCATCATACACTGGAGCATCATCCATGGGGCCCATCATATACTGGAGCATCATATGGGGCCCAACATATACTAGAGTATCATATGGGGTTCATTATTTATGGGGCATCACATGGAGCCCATTATATATGGAACATTATAAATGGGGAACATTATATTTGGAGCATTATATGGGGCTCATGATACACTGGAGCATTATAAATGGGGCCCATCATACACTGGAGCATCATATACGGGGCCCATTATACACTGGAGCATCATATGGGGCCCATTATATATGTAGCATTATATAGGCCCATCATACACTGGAGCATCATCCATGGCGCCCATCATACACTGGAGCATTATAAATAGGGCCCATCATACACTGGAGCATCATATACGGGGCCCATTATACGCTGGAGCATCATATGGGGCCCATTATATAAGGAGCATTATATAGGCCCATCATACACTGGAGCATCATCCATGGGGTCCATCATACACTGGAGCATTATAAATTGGGCCCATCATACACTGGAGCATCATATACGGGGCCCATTATACATTGGAGCATCATATGGGGCCCATTATATATGGAGCATTACATAGGCCCATCATACACTGGAGCATCATATAGGGCCCATCATATACTAGAGCATCATATGGGGTTCATTATTTATGGGGCATCACATGGAGCCCATTATATATGAAGCATTATATATGGGGACCATTATATTTGGAGCATTACATGGGGCTCATCATACAATGGAGTATTATAAGTGGGGCCCATCATACACTGGAGCATCATATACGGGGCCCATTATACGCTGGAGCATCATATGGGGCCCATTATATATGGAGCATTATATAAGCCCATCATACACTGGAGCATCATATGGGGCCCAAATATACTAGAGCATCATATGGGGTTCATTATTTATGGGGTTCATTATTTATGGGGCATCACATGGAGCCCATTATATATGGAACATTATAAATGGGGAACATTATATTTGGAGCATTATATGGGGCTCATCATACACTGGAGCATTATAAATGGGGCCCATCATACACTGGAGCATCATATACGAGGCCCATTATACACTGGATCATCATATGGGGCCCATTATATATGGAGCATTATATAGGCTCATCATACACTGGAGCATCATCCATGGGGCCCATCATACACTGGAGCATTATAAATAGGGCCCATCATACACTGGAGCATCATATACGGGGCCCATTATACGCTGGAGCATCATATGGGGCCCATTATATAAGGAGCATTATATAGGCCCATCATACACTGGAGCATCATCCATGGGGTCCATCATACACTGGAGCATTATAAATGGGGCCCATCATACACTGGAGCATCATATACGGGGCCCATTATACATTGGAGTATCATATGGGGCCCATTATATATGGAGCATTACATAGGCCCATCATACACTGGAGCATCATATAAGGCCCATCATATACTAGAGCATCATATGGGGTTCATTATTTATGGGGCATCACATGTAGCCCATTATATATGAAGCATTATATATGGGGACCATTATATTTGGAGCATAAAAAGGGGCTCATCATACACTGGAGCATTATAAATGGGGCCCATCATACACTGGAGCATCATATACGGGGCCCATTATACACTGGAGCATCATATGGGGCCCATTATTTATGGAGCATTATATAGGCCCATCATACACTGGAGCATCATCCATGGGGCCCATCATACACTGGAGCATTATATGGGGCCCATCATATACTAGAGCATCATATGGGGTTCATTATTTATGGGGCATCACATGGAGTTCATTATATATGGAGCATTATATAGGCCCATCATACACTGGAGCATCATCCATGGGGCCCATCATACACTGGAGCATTATATGGGGCCCATCATATACTAGAACATCATATGGGGTTCATTATTTATGGGGCATCACATGGAGTTCATTATATATGGAGCATTATATAGGCCCATCATACACTGGAGCATCATCCATGGGGCTCATCATACACTGGAACATTATAAATGAGGCCCATCATACACTGGAGCATCATATACGGGGCCCATTATACACTGGAGCATCATATGGGGCCCATCATATACTAGAGCATCATATGGGGTTCATTATTTATGCATCATCACATGGAGCCAATTATATATGGAGCATCATATGGAGCATACAGTTAGGTCCATAAATATTTGGACAGAGACAACATTTATCTAATTTTGGTTCTAGACATTACCACAATGAATTTGAAACAAAACAAATCAGATGCAGTTGAAGTTCAGACTTTCAGCTTTCATTTGAGGTATCCACATTAAAATTGGATGAAGGGTTTAGGAGTTTCAGCTCCTTAACATGTGCCACCCTGTTTTTAAAGGGACCAAAAGTAATTGGACAGATTAAATAAAATGTTCATTTCTAGTACTTGGTTGAAAACCCTTTGTTAGCAATGACTGCCTGAAGTCTTGAACTCATGGACATCACCAGACACTGGGTTTCCTTCTTTTTGATGCTCTGCCAGGCCTTCACCGCGGTCTTTTTCAGTTGTTGTTTGTTTGTGGGCCTTTCTGTCTGAAGTTTAGTCTTTAACAAGTGAAATGTGTCGACCCGCCACCACAATTGTGGATTACCAGGGCAATGGGGTACTCAGAGCCGAGCCCGTAGAAGTCTATGGGGATTGTCACAGGTAGCTGTGCTCGGTCTGTGGCCTGGCGGTCTGGCGTTTGTTGGGGATATATTTACAGGGGATAGGTTTATATACAGTTCGTGACGCCACCTGTAGTATTCTGGTAATTAGTACCAGCGCTGCTGTAGATTCTGAGGGGATGGTGATGCAGCTAGATGTCGGGTCCCCTACAGGTGGGACTGGTCCCTCAGATCGGGAGTTAGGTAGGGATTGTGCAGGCATGCATAATAACTCAGTCTCACACGGTCAGCGTCTTTCCATACTTTACTTGTAAGATGTTCAAGCAGGTCCCAGGGAGGCTGATGGGGTTGGTGGAGGATGAGCTTTGAGGCAACAGCTAAGCAACTTAGGGGCCTCCTTTACTGTCCAATGAAGATGAGTACGACCAGCCTGAAGCGTAGTCCCTCTATGATTCCAGCTTATCCAAAGCTGTGCTTCCCAGTCAATTTAGTGTTAGGAGTCTTTCTATGAGGGAGCTGAATTCTTATTTTGTCCTGCAGAAATCCAAAGTCTTCACTTCCCCTGACCCCAGTTACGTACTGACTATAAGGGGCTTGTTTGCCGCGACCTAGGGTCCGGTAAAGCTCTGGTTTCTCTTCACTATGCTTGTAACAATAGTGATTCTTCGGTCCCCAGTGACCGGTAGCAATGTGCAGGACTCTTCCAAGCCAAACGCACTTTTCCAATAATCTTCCTTCCACTTTGCCCTTCGATTTGCTCGACTCTTACTAGATAGTTCAGTCTTTCTTCCAGTGGGGCACAGCTCTGACTAGACTAAGGTGAATTAGACCACCTGTACCAGCCTCCACGTTCTGAACTGATGACAGGCTCAAACTGACACGTCTACTCTGTCCAAGGACAGGAAACTGACTGACTAGATCACCCCCTCCACACCCTGCTGGGTGTGTCAGAAGTGTACATGATGTCATGAAGAGACCTTAACTGTTACCTCTCCACTCATCCTCCTGGTATTGTGTACCAGGGCTACACATTCCCCCATGGTAAACGACAGCACTCCCGGGCTGTAAAATATAAAGAGACAGTTTTGTTTATGCATGAAAATATTAACAATAACATTAGTTCGTCCCATCCGGGAGGTGAGATATCTTGAACGTTGCGAACAATAACATTATATAGAAATACAAAAGTATTAAATAGCATTCAATAAATATACGGTATACTTGTGAAGGACCCGCACCAAACCTTCAACGTAGGTCCTGGGTGGGCTGCAGGACATCCAAATGCAGACCTCACTCAGTGCCACACCACACGGGTTTTTGGTTCAGAGGTAAGTCAAGGTTTCATGTGAAACCATTAAAAAGGCACTTTAGTGCAAACTATTTACAGGATACAGTTTTTGGGCTGGCTCAGTCCTCAGCCTCTGAGTCCATTGTAAGACAAAGACATAATAGGGAAAACACATTTATATATATATAGACTTTTACATGTTCACATAAATTCGTTATAACTACTGCTGATATCTAATGGGTAATTTCCCTTTTGTGATTCTCTCTGATCTACGTGGTGTAGCTTCAGGTATATCAAGTTGCGATCTGTCTGCACTGCGTAACGGCAAACTATAGAACTGCCTTAATCTTTCCATGGATCTGGCAAGCGTACTGATGGCTGGGCGGTGTGAGTCAGCTTCACCAGGAGATCCCATAGTATGGGGCGCTGCTTCAGATGATCCATCTTGAGGTTCCACAGGTTGAGGTGTTGCTGGGATGGGTAACTCCTGAGCGGGCTCAACTGGCACCACAGGCACAACTGGAGGTAAAACTTC
>JARQOD010009272.1:0-32092 GCA_033576555.1 Oophaga sylvatica | reverse complement strand
TGGTGTAGTATTAAGATCTGGGCTCTCCTGTGTTGTAGTTTTTAAGGGGAATCTGTCAGCTCTCCTGTGGGTGTAATAAGGGTTTCACTCTCCTGTGGTTAGTATAAAGGATCTTCTGCTTCCTTGTGGTGTAGTATAAAGGATTGTCTGCCTCCTGTGGGTGTAGTTTTTAAAGGTCTTGGTCTCCTGGGTGGTGAGTAATAAGGATCGTCGGCTCTCCTGTGTGGTGTAAATAAGGGATCGTCGCTTCCTGTGTGGTGTAGTTATTGAGGATTTGTTGCTCTCCTGGTGGTGTGATATAGAGATCTGCCGGCTCTCCTGTGTGTGTAGTATTAGGGATCTGAATTTTCTCCTGGGGTGTAGAAATAAAGTCGTCACTCCCTGTGGGTCAGTATATGGGATCTGTCGGCTCCCTTGTGGTGTTAATGGATCGTCACTCTCCAGTGGGTGCGTATAAGAGGATCTGTCGTCCCTGTGGTGTAGTATATGAGGATCTGTCAGCTCTCCTGTGTGGGTTTTTATTAAGGTCTGTCTGCTCTCCTTTTTGGGTGTGTACAGTGCTACAAGTATATTCAACCCCTCAGATTTAGTGTTTATAAGTGCAAATAATTAGAGCCTTCAAACTGCAAAGAGAGTAGGATTTTTAACAGAACATAAATCTTACAAAAAAAAAATTATGTTGCTCATTGAATTTTAAAAATTTTAAACAAATAGTGTGGTCATTATTTACAACCCCTATGTTTAATTTTCGTGGAATAACCCTTTTGCAATTCAGTAAAAACGTCTTTTTAAACCATGGGGGGCCGGCACAGGTCTGTGGAGTTATCTTGGCCCATCCTCGTGCAGTCTTCTCCAATTTCTAGTTCTTTGGGTGTCTCATGGGCTTTAATCTTGACTCCTTCCACAAGTTTTCAATTGGGTTAAGGTCAGGAATGACTAGGCCACTCCAACACCTTGTTTTTTCCCTCTTGAAAAACCCTTTGGGGTTTTCTTGGTCGTTGTCTTGTTGGAAGTGAAATTACGACCATCTTAAATCCTTGATGGAGGAGCGGGTTCTTGGCCAAAACTCCAGGTAGCCCGTGCTATCCTCCTCCCATGGTGCAGACTAGATGGCCGGCCCTTGTGAGAAACAGCCCCACAGCATGATGCTGCCACCCCTTCTTGACGTAGGGTTGGTTTTTCTTGGGGTCGTACGTGCCATCCGTCTCCATACGTCCGTGTGTGGTTGGCACCAAAGATTCATCTTGGTTCACCGACCATAGAACCTTGAACCGTCTGTCTCAGAGTCCTCCAATGACAAGCAAACTGTAACGGCTTTTACATGCCTTTGAAAGTAAAGGTACCTTACGGGCTCGTCTGAACGGAGACCATTGCGGGGGAGTACTTTCTTAGGTATTGACGAAACCAATGTCCCCCACGCCATAGATCTTCCCGAGCTCCTTCCTTGTTGTCCTTGGGTTAGCCTTGACTCTTCGGACAAGCCTGGCCCGGCACGGGAGGAAACTTTCAAAGGCTGTCCAGGCCGGGAAGGCAACAGTAGTCCATAACCTTCCACTTACGGAGATGCCCCACAGTGGAGACAGGTGGGCCAACCCTTGAAAGGGTTTTGTACCCCTTCCCCTTGTGACCCCCCATCTTGTCTCTGTGGCCTGGAATCTCCTTTGTCTTTCCCATGTTGACCATGTATTAAATTCTGTTTCACAAGTTTGGGGGGGTCTTAAATATTCAGAAAAGGTGGCAAAAGAGATCATTAATCCACACATGTGAGCTCATTTCTTGGTGCCTGAAACATTCTTAATACTTTAGGGGGACAAACAAATTCTTGTGGTTTGAGGGGTTGAAAAAAAAGACACTCGAATAAACTTTTAACTTTTTTTTTAAAAAAAATAAATAAATTAAAAAAAATTTTTTGCTGCGTACATTACCCACTTCCAGGCTGATCTCATACAAATGTCACAATGCCAAGTTAATTCCGATGTTCAATCAGCTAAATCGCAGGGGGTTGAAACACTTTAGGCACGAATAGGGATTGTCCTCTCCTGTGTGTTGTATTATAAGGACTTCAGCTCTCCTGTGTGTGTAGTAATAGGATTTCAGCTCTCCTGTTGGTTAGTATATGGGGATCTGTACTCTCCTGTGTGGTGCAGTAATAAGGATCGACAGCCTCCTGTTGGTTAGTAATAGATGACTGTCAGCTCTCCTGGTGGTTTGTATAATAGTATCTGTCACTCTCCTGTGTGGTTAGTATATTGAGGATCTCTCAGCTCTCCTGTTGGGGTATATATAAATCGTCTGCTCCCTTGTTGTGAGTATATAGAAGATCGTACTCACTGTGTGGTGTTAAAATAGAGATCGTCATTCCCTGTGTGGTGTATATATAGAGGATCTGTCTGCTTTCCTGTGTGGTGTGTATATAGAGGATTTTCATTCCGTGTGGTGTACTAATAAGGATCTGTCAGCTCTCCTGTGTGGTGTAGTATATAGAGGAATTAGCTCTCCTGTGTGGTGAGTATATAGAGGTCTTTGTTTTCCGTGTGGTGTTTAATAAGTATCTGTCAGTCTCCTGTTGGTGTTAAAAAGAGGACTGTCACTCCCTGGTGTGCGTTTTAAAGGATCGTAGCCTCCGGTGTGGTGTAGTACAAGAGGTCTTCCCGCTCTCCTGTGGGGGTATATAGAGGATCTGTCGCTCCCGTGTGGTGTAATATAGAGGATCTGCTGCTCTCCTGTGTGGTGTGTATATAGAGGATCTGTGCTCTCCTGTGTTGTGTAGTTATAGGGAAAGTCAGCTTCCTGTGTTGTGTATATACGAGACGCGGCTCTCCGTGGGTGTAGTAATAAGGATCTTCACTCTCCTGTTGGTGAACATAAGGATCGCAGCTCTCCGTGTGGTGTATATAAGAGGATCGTCGGCTCTCCTGTGTGGTGATTTAAGGATCGTCCCCTCCTGTGTGGTGTATAAATGAGGATCTGTCAGCTCCCTGTGTGGTGTATTATAAGGATCTGTCAGCTTCCTGTGTGGTGTATATAAGAGGATCTTTCTTTTCCTGTGTGGTATTAAGGTATCTGTAGCTCTCCGTTGGTGTTATATAAGGATCGTCACTTCCTTGTGGTGTAGTATAAGAGGATCTGTCAGTCACCTGTGTTTAGTATTAAGGATTGTCAGCTTCCTTGTGGTGTTTATATAGGGATTGTCAGCTCTTGTGTGGGCAGTAATAGGGACTGTCAGCCTCCTGGTGGTGTAGTATATGAGGTCTGTCAGCTCTCCTGTGTGGTGTAGTATATAGAATCTCTCAGCTCTCCTGTGTGGTGACAGCTCGGGGTGTTGACCTTGGGCCCACCAGGAAAAAAATCATTCTTGGGGCCCCACCATGCATTAGTAAAAATATCACACAGGACATACTTCTATATGACACCCACAGGAGAGCTGACAGACCCAATACCCACCAGGAGGCGACAGATCCTCTATATACACACCAAACAGGAGACTGAAGATCCTCTAAAAAACACCACACAGGAGACCGAAAGATCCTCTATATACTATACACACAGGAGAACGAAACCTCATAACAACCCCCACACAAGAGCTACAGATCCTCTATATACTGCCCACACAGGAACTGACAGATCCCTATAACTAACCAACAGGAGACCGACAGATTTCTCTATATACTACACCACACAGGCAGCTGACAGACCCTATATACAACCCACCAGGAGAGCTGACAATCCTCTATAAACTACACACAAAGGAGAGGACAGATCCTTATATATACCCCACAGGAGAGCCGACGACCTCTAATAAACACCACACAGGAGAGCCGCAATCCTCTATTACTACCCACCAGGAGCTGACAGTTCTCTATTATACACCACACAGGAAGCTGACAGATCCTCTAAACTGCCCACACAGGAGAGCTACAGTCCCTCTATATTCTACACCACACAGGAAGCGGCAGATTCTCTATATACTACACCACACGGAGAGCTGACAGTCCTCTTATACTACACACACGGAAGAGACAATCCTTATATTACCCAACAGGAAGCTACAGTCCTCTTAACTGCCCACACAGGAAGCTGACAGATCCTCTATATAACACCACACAGGGGCTGACGATTCTCTATAACTACACCACACAGGACAGTGACAATCCTCTTTACTACACCACACGGAAGCCACGATCCTTAATTTCTAACCCATAGGAGAGCTGACAGAACCTCTATAATACACCAACAGGAGACTATAGATCCCTAATACTCCCAACACAGGAGAGCAACAGATCCTCTATTTCTACACCACAAGGAGAGCTACAGATCCTATATACTGCACCACCAGGAGAGCCGACATTCCACTATATACTACCCAAGGAGAGCCGAAGATCCTCTATATAAAATACCACACAGGGAGCTGACAATCCTCTATATACTACACCACACAGGAGAGCTAAGATCCTCTATAACACTCACCAAGAGCCACGATCCTTATATACTAAACACACAGGTACTGACAGATCCTCATATACCCAAAACACAGGAGGCTGACAATTTCTATAACGCACCACCAAGAGCTGCAGATCCCTATATACTACACCCACAGGAGACTGACGATTCCCTATATACACCCACACGGAAGCTGAAGATCCTCTTATACTCACCCACAGGAGACTGACAGATCCTTTTAATATTCACCACACGGAAGCCGACAGACCCCTATATACAAACCACACAGGAGAGCCGACAGATCCTCAAAACTACACCACACGGAGGCTGACAGATTCTCCTATATATACACCACACAGGAGACGGAAGTCCCAAAAACGCCCCACAGAAGCTACAGACCTCTATATACAACACCACCGGAGAGCCACAGTCCTGTAAAATCCCACCAGGAAGCGACAGATCCTCTATGTACTAACCACACAGGAGGCCAACAATCCTCTTAACTGCACCAACGAGAGTGACAGATCCTCTATTTCTCCCAACAGGAAGTGACAGATACATATATACTACCTACACAGGAGAGCTGACGATCCTCTATTTCTACACCACAAGGAGAAGCGACGATCCTCTAATACTCACCAACAGGAGTTGCAGATCCCATAACAACCCCAAAAAAAGGGGAAAGCCGACAGTCCTATAACACACCAACGGGAAGGCTGACAGATACTATATAATCACTACACAAACTGACAGACCTCATATACACATCACACGAACGACGATTTCTATAAACGCCCAACAGGAGCTGACGATCCTCTAAAACTCACCACACAGAGAGCTGCAGACCCTCTAAACAACACCCACGGAGCTGCAGACCCCTAAAACCCCACAGTAGACCGACAGACCTTTAATACACACCCCAAGAAGAGCTGCAGATCCTAATATACTGCACCAACAAGAGCTGCAGATTCTCTATTCTACCCAAAAGGGGAAGCACGATTCTCCTTAAAAAAACTACACCACCAGGAGAGCTGACAGACCCTTTTTTTAAATACTACACCACACGGAAAAACACGATCCTCTAATAATACACCACCAGGGAGCCGACAGATCACTTATACTACACCACCAGAGAGTAAGACCCTTTATTAACACACCACACAAGATCCGACTATCCCTTATAAACACCACACAGGGAGCTGCATCCCTAAACACTGCACCACCAGGAAGGCTGACAGATCCTCTATATACTACAACACACAGGAGAGCCGACAATCCTCTATTACTACACCACACAGGGGTGACAGACCTCTATATATACACCACACAGGAGAGCTGACGATTCTATTACACCCACACTAAGCTGAAGATCCTCTATATACTACACCACACAGGAAGCGCAGCCCCCTTTTATAACTAACCACAAGGAGAGCGACAGTCCTGTATACTACACCAAAAGGGGAAGCCGACGATTTTTACAAACACCACACAGGAGAGCCGACAATCCTCTATAATACCCCCCACACAGAGACTGACAGATCCCTTTAACTCACCACACAGGAGAGCTGACAGATCCTCTATATACTACACCACACGGGGAAAGCGACAGTCCTTATATACTACACCACAAGGAGGCTGACAGTCCTCTATATATCACTGTTATGTTCGGTAGGAGGATGAGGTAAAAAAAGGAAATCACCAGAGCATTAATCTATGAATTGCGTACCCGACTAACCACCGCAATAAGGCAGCTGTGGGCGTTCCTCGATGGTCCAGATGCCTGTCCACGCCTAGAAACTAACTACACCTAAAGACAGAAACAAAAGCTATCTGCCCCGGGAGCAGAACCCCAAAGATAATAGAAACCCCCGAACAAGAATGGCGGTTAACAAAGGAAATACTGCACAGAAAGAAAATATAGAGCAAACGCTGGGGCCCCAAACTACAAATAGAAAAGGATAGGAAGGGATTACGCATCCCAGAAAACCCTGAAAAACACCAACTTACAATTTTCAAAATCACCTGAGATCACACGACCCTACCACCTAAAATTATTTCTTGGTGTAACAAAACAGCAGCCAGAAAAAACGAAAAAAAAAGTAAAAAAACACGGCCGGACCAAACGAGAGCAAAACCCCCGGAGGGGACCCAAAAGGCCCCCAAAAGTGCAGGACAAATGCAAAATAAGCAAAAACACAAAAAAAAATTGTCTTATCTGATAGCAGGAGGCAGACCACACAGCAGGCACAAGGGAAACTGGAAAGAAGGATTTCAACCAGAACAATTGGTCCCGGCACCCCGAGGGAAAATGATTCCCTTAAATAAGCCAATCAGTAACACCGATTCCCCATCCTCACTAGTACCGCTTGTAACCCCAAGGGAGCCTCTGCTCAGAACTCATCTCAACCCTTTTCCAACAGTACATCCCCCTTGAGGAGGGGCACCGAACCCTCATTTGGGCACCAGGTCGTCAGGATAGTTCTTGATCCAAGGAAAGTCTCCTAGCATGGATGTCCAAGCAAACACCCAAGAATTATCTTCCTACCATAACCTCTCCATTTAACCAAATCTGGAGTCTTTTCGTCTAGAAAAAAAGAACCAATATTTTTCAACCACATACTCCAGATTGCCCTCAACCAAAACGGGTCAGAGCACAGCACGGAACCACTGGCTCAAAAAAACCCCTCTTCAACAGGCTTGTGGAACACGTTTGGGATCTTAAATGTCCCGGAAGAACAAACGAAAAGAAACAGGATTAATAATCTCCAGATTTATAAGGTCCAATGAACCTAGGCTTAAATTTGGGAGTGCTACCTCAAGGAAAATCTTTGAGGACAACCAGACCAAGTCCCCCACTTTTAAACCGGGGGCCATAAGTCCTATCCGGTTACAAACCCTGGGCCTTCTCCTAGAGAGGGACAACCTCTCCACTACCGGGTCCCAAATCTGCGCATACGCTCAAAAACAAGGTCAACACCTGGACAACAGAAGCCTCCCTGTCCTGAAAAAAAATGAGGGTGAAACCCAGATTACAGAAAACGGAAATCAAAGTGGCAGAGCTAGCCCTATTTAAGGCAACTCACCCAAAAAGGCAAAAAAGAGCCCAGTCATCCTGTCGCAGACACAAAGCATCTTAGAAATCTCCAAGTGTTTTTCCCATTTGACCATTGGTTGGGGGATGAAATCCAGGGAAAGACAATTGAACCCCTTTAGAACAAAAAGTCCCAAAATCTTGAAACAAACTGGACTCCCGTGACAAACAATGTTCTCGAATGCCGTGAACAACAGGCGAAAGGAACAACCACCAATTCAGAGAGGAAGGCAACTTAGGTAATGGCACAAGATTACATTTTTGGAAAACCATCACAAATTACCCGTGGGGTCTTTCTGAAAACAGGAAATAGAATGAAACCAAAGATATGGGTCCTGGTCTTTGGACGGCAATGGATAACAAACCACTAGGCGAGAGCAAGGCGGAGCAGACAATCCCGCAACTGCACAAACCTGCATGCGAGACAAGGTGGGCCCCACCAAAAGGCCCGAAACCAAGCTCTGGTACCAAAAATCGGGTTGCCCCCATGCGGAACAATAAAATCTCAACATCACACTCTTTTCATTGGTCCGGGCCCAAAAATTTTCCAACAGGGAGCGCCGGGCCTATCCTCCTGACACCCCTCCGACAAGTCTCAAATTAGGCGAGATGGCGGAAAGAACTACACCCTCCTTCAAAATAACGAGGGACAGTAGCTCAGGAGAGTCCCAAGGAAACCCTCAGAGGCATCCCCTTAAATTCTTATGCCAGGAAAAAGGAAAACCAAAATTAAAACGTGTGAAAAAAAGCCCACCTGGCCGTCAGGATTGGTCGCTTGGCAGATTCCGATAGCCAGATTCTTAGGTCCGTAAGGACCACCCCTTTTTGGCTCCCTCCACCAATTCTCCATCTTCAAAACCCATTCAGGCCAAAACTCCCGATTCCCCCCAAATTACTTCATGGAAATTTTCAAGGAAAAAGGCACAAGGGTTACTTTTAGGTCTCGGATCTTTTTTGGACAAAAAGGCACCTGCCCCAATTTCGAGGCATCAACCTCCACCTGAAAATGGCAGAGAAAAAATCAGGCGCCGAGAACAGGAAAGGAATCTCCATAATTCCTGAAACGCAAGACTGCTCAGGAGGCCAATTCCCACCAGAACCCTTTCTGGTCAAAATCAGTTAATGGGTTTAACAATAACAAGAAATTACCAAAATTTACGATAAAAATTGGCAAAACCCAAAAACTCTGAAGGCCTTTAATAAGAGGTTGGGGCCCAATAAGATGGCCTGAACCTACCGGGTCCTTTCAATAACAGATGGGGAAAAAAAGAATCCCAAAAGAGATCTTCTGTACGCCAAAAAGACACTTTGATCCTTCACAACGACATTCTCTCTCAAAACTGGAATATAGTTCGAACATGTTTCAATGAAAATCCCAGCATTAGAAAAAATCAGATATCATCCAAAAAAAACGAAACTTGTCCACAAAACCCTGAAAATGTCATTCATGAAGGACGGAAAGGAAGGAGCATTATGAGCCCAAAGGCATCACAAGGTACTCAAAAGCCTTCAGGGGTGTTAAATCCGTCTTCCATTCATCCCCGTGCTTAATGCAATAAGGTTATACGCCCCCTGAGGTCAAGCTTGGTAAACCAAGTAGCGTTTTTCCCCTGGAAAACGGTCAAAATCAAGGGTAACGGGTATTGATTTCACAGTATATTGTTTCAAGAGCATAATCAATACACGGCCTAATGAACCACTTTTTTGGCCACAAAGAAAAACCGCACCTAAGGGTGAAGAGGATGTCGATAGACCCTTCTCCCAATGATTCCTTTTAAACCGCAAGCGTATGTTCAGGTAAGAAATTTAAAAAGGCGACCCTTAGGGAATTTACTACCTGGCACTAATCAATAGGCGGGCATCTCCTTGGGGAGGTAAGGATGCAGATTTTTGTAAACACATCAGGGGAAAAAAACAAACAAAAAGTCAGGAACACCTCACCTGGGGGGAGGCAAAAAAACGGTTTGGTATTAACACATGGCAGCCCCAACGGTTAAGCACAGATTTTCCAACAAAACAGGATTATAACTGAACCAAGGGAAACCCGCACGATAAGTCATCAGTTATTATAACCAAAAATTTGCAGCAATCCTGGTGGGTCAGTTCAACCCCTTATCACCTAGTAGAAACTGGGGTTATTCTCAGCCAAAGGGGTAGAATCGTCCCATAGGGGAATAACTCTTGGGGTATAAGGGAAATCACAACTTCAAAATCATAACCATCAGGTTAATAGCTGCTCCAGAATCAACAAAGCCTGAGAAAAATGAGGACAAGAGCTATCAGAGTGACAGTTATAAAAACTTTAGTCGAACATACCCAAGACAACTGGCGTGCAAAACGTCTTCCCCGCTTAGGGCAGACTGAAATAGAATGAGAGGCTCACCAAGTAAAACAAACCCTTTGCGCTTTCGAAAACTCATGACGCTGTGCCCCGACACCACCCATCACACTGCATGGGCCAGCACTGGCCACAAGGCAACACCACTCCACGCATACTTCTCCGCTAACGCAAACGTCTGTCAATTTGAATCGCTAATGACCAGAATCATTGGACCAGAGGGGACAGGAATCCCACCAAACATCCTTTACATACCGACAGACCCTTCCGGGAAAAGGGCCGCCAAAAGGTGTATTCCATTTGGTCAGGATGCCCACCTACAATCTCTGACAGATAACCACGTCATCAACCCCTGATTTAATGCCAACAAGGCTTTTTCAGCTTGATCATGACATTAGGCCACCTACAATAACCCCAAACCTGAAAAAAGCATCAACTCACTCAAAACAGGTCCCCAGGTGAGGGAAAAAGCCCAATCCTGAGGAGCCCGCCGGAGAGAGATACAATTTGAACCTGCTGCCGCTTCCTGAGGACTTAGTTTTTAAGGCAAAAAACAATTACAATATTTTTGAAATCTAAACTTAGCTCGATCCCCTGAAAACAATCTGGCTGGGAATCCTAGGTTCCACAACAGGCAACCTAGCAAGAATGCAGCAATAACTCTGAACTCAGTGGCAAGCTGATCCACACGGCCAGACAACTGTGCAAACCCATTGGGAGAAAAGATCCTCCCACACCCAGAATACAGAGGGAAAAAAAAAAAAAAAAAAAAAGCAACAAACGAAAAATATCTCTGACAACTTTCTTCCTCAAATATTTTTTCCCTTCTTGGTACCATAATTTTATGGCCGGTGATATTTTATGTTACGGTAGCTGAGGAGTGCAGGTAAAAAAGGAAAACACCAAGCAGTTGGAATTATGAGTTGCAGTACCCTGACTAACCACCGCAACTAGAGGCAGCCGTGGAGCGTTCCTAGATGGTCCAAGAGCCTCGCACACCTGAAAACTAACTACACCTAAAGACAAAAAAGAAAGCATCTCCCCGGAGCAGAACCCCAAAGATAATAGAAAGCCCCCAAACAATAATGGCGGTTAGAAAAGGGAAATACTGACACGAAAAAAATAGTATAGCAAAACGCGGGGCCCAAACTATCTAAATAGAAAAGGATGGAAGGGTATTACTGCAACCCGAAAACCCTGAAAAACCCCCAACTTACTAATTTCAAATCACCTGGATACACGACCTCTACCACCTAAATTAGTTCTCTGGTGTAACAAAAACAGCAGCCACTGAAAAAACTGCAAAAAGCAAAAGTACAAAACAAAGTGTGGACCAAACTGAGAGGCAAAACCCCCGGAGGGGCCCAGAAGGCCCCCAGAAGGCAGGACAAATGCAAAAATAGCAAAAAACACAAAATAAGAAATTGTCTTATCTGATGCTGAGATCAGACCAACGCAGGTACAAGGGAAACTGGAAAGAAGGATTCAACCAAACAAAAGGTCACCGCAACCCTGTGGGAAAATGATTCCCTTAAATAAACCAATCGAACACCTATTCCCAATCCAACTATACCGCTTGTAACCACCAGAGGGACCTCGCTCAGAACTCATCTCAAACCCATTACAACATACACCACACAGGAGGCTACAGATCCTCTATATACTACACCCCACAGGAGAGCCGACAGATTTCTGTATAAAACTACACCACACAGGAGAGCTGACAGATCCTCTATATACTACACCACAAGGGGAGCCAAAGATCCTCTATATACTACACCACATAGGAGACGACAGATCCTATAACTACACCAAACAGGAGAGCCGACAGATCCTCTATATACTACACCACACAGGAGAGCCGACGATCCTCTATATACTACACCACATAGGGGAGCTGACAGATCCTCTATATACTACACCCCACAGGAGAGCTGAAGATTCTCTATATACTACACCACACAGGAGACAGACAGATCCTTATTACACACCACACAGGAAGCTGACAGATCCTCTATATACTGCACCACACAGGAGAGCTGACAGATCCACTATAACTACACCACACAGGAGAGCCGACGATCCTCTATATAATATACCACACAGGAGAGCTGACAGATCCTCTATATACTACACCACACAGGAGAGCCGACAGAATCTCTATATACTGCACCACACAGGAGACTGACGATCCTCTATATAACTAAAACCACACAGGAGAGCTGACAGAACCTCTATATACAACACCACACAGTAGAGCCGACAGATCCTCTTATACTACACCACGAAAGACTGACAGATCCTCATATACGCCCACACAGGAGAGCTGACAGATTCCCCTATATACTACACCACACAGGAGAGCTGACAGATTCTCTATATACTACACCACACAGGGGAGCTGACAGACCCTCTAATACTAACACCACAAAAGGAAAAACGACAGATCCTCTTATATACACACCACACAGGAGAGCCCACAGATCACTATATACTACACCACACAGGAAAAGCTGACCCGATCCTCTATAACTACACCACACAGGAGATCGACGATCCTCTATATACAACACCACACAGAAAGCTGACAGATCCTCTATACACTGCTACCACACAGGAGAGCTGACAGATCCTCTATATACTACACCACACAGGAGAGCCGACAGATCCCCTATAATACTACACCACACAGGAAGCTGACAGATCCTTATATACTACACCCACACAGGAGACGAAGATCCTCTATATCACACCACACAGGAGAGCGACAGATCCTCTATATACTACACCACACAGGAGAGCTGACAGATCCTCTATATACTACACCACACAGGAGGTGACAGATCTCTTATATACTACACCACACAGGAGACTGACAGATCCTCTATAATACACCACACAGGAGAGCTGACAGATCCTCTAAAATACCACCACACAGGAGCCGACAGATGCTTTTAAAACACCCCACAAAAGGAGAGCTGACAGATCTTCTATATACAAAACCACACAGGAGACCCCACAAATCCTCTATATACTACACCACACAGGAGAGCTGACAGATCCTCTATATACTACACCACACAGGAGAGCTGACAGATCCTCTATATACCACACCACACAGGTGATCTAACAGATCATCTATATACTGCACCACACAATAGAGCGGACAGATCCTCTACATACTACACTACACAGGAGAGCTGACAGATTCTCTATATACTACACAACACAGGAGAGCTGACAGATCCTCTATATACTACACCACACCGGAGAGCTGACAGATCCTCTATATACTACACCACATGTATCGACCCGCCACCACAATTGTGGATTACCAGGGCTATGGGGTACTCAGAGCCGAGCCCATGGAAGTCTATGGGGTTGTCACGGGTAGCGGTGGCTCGGTCTGTGGCCCTGGCGGTCTGGCGTATGTTTGGGGGAATATTTACAGGGGATTTGATATATTTACAGTTCGTGACGCCACCTGTAGTTCTCTGGTAATTTGTACCAGCGCTGCTGTAGATCTCTGAGGGGATGGTGAGGCAGCTAGATGTCGGGTCCCCTACAGGTGGGACTCTTCCCTCAGGTCGATAGTTATGGTGGGGGTTGTGCAGGATATAATTAAATAACTCAGTCTCACACCATCAGCGTCTTTCCATACCTTTTACTTGTCAGATGGTAAGACAGGTCCCAGGGAGGCTGATGGGGTTGATGGAGGATGAGTTTTGAGGCAACGGCTGAGCAAGGTAGGGCCTCCTTAACTTTCCAATGATGATGAGTCCAACCAGCGTAAAGCGTAGTTCCCTCCTGAAACTCCAGCTATTTCAAAGCTGTACTGCCCGGTCAGTTTTGTGGTCGGAGCCTTCCAGTGATGGAACTAGGTTCTTACTTTTGCTGATCAGGCTCAAAGTTCCTATTCCACCTGACCCCTGTTATGTACTGACACTCCAAGGGCTGCTTTCTGTAACCTAAGGTCCAGTAAGCCTCTGGTTTTCCTATCACTATGCCTGGAGCAATAGTGACGCTTCGGTCTCCAGTGACCGGTGACAATGTGCAGGACTTCTCCAATCCTAAAGCACTTCTGAATTCCTTCCACTGTGCCCTTCGACTTGCTCAAACTCTCAATCTCAGCACTGACTAGGCTAGGACATCATCCGATTGTCCATACTAGCCTCCACTACTGTACTGTCTCTCTGAATCGACAGGAATCTTGGTGCTCCAGACAGGCACTCCTTCTCTCTCCCTTCACCTCAGGAGAGTTCAGACTCTCTTGTGCTAAAAACCACACCCCTCTACACCCCTATTGGGTGTGTCTGAAGTGTATGTGATGTCATGTGGAGCCCTTAACCGTTACCTCTCCACTCATCCTCCTGGTATTGTGTACCTTAAATACCAGGGCTACACACACACAGGAGAGCTGACAGATCCTCTATATACTGCACCACACAGGAGAGCTGACAGATCCTCTATATACTACACCACACAGGAGAGCTGACAGATCCTCTATATACTACACCATACAGGAGAGCTGACAGATCCAATATATACTACACCACACAGGAAAGCTGACAGATCCTCTATGTACTACACCACACAGGAGAGCTGACAGATCCTCTATATACTACACCATACAGGAGAGCTGACAGATCCTCTATATACTACACCACACAGGAGAGCTGACAGATCCTCTATATACTACACCACACAGGAGAGCTGACAGATCCTCTATATACTACACCACACAGGAGAGCTGACAAATCCTCTATATACTACACCACACAGGAGAGCCGACAGATCTTCTATATACTACACCACACAGGAGAGCTGACAAATCCTCTATATACTACACCACACAGAAGAGCCGACAGATCCTCTATATACTACACCACACAGGAGAGCTGACAAATCCTCTATATACTACACCACACAGGAGAGCTGACAGATCCTCTATATACTACACCACACAGGAGAGCTGACAGATCCTCTATATACTACACCACACAGGAGAGCTGACAGATCCTCTATATACTGCACCACACAGGAGAGCTGACAGATCCTCTATATACTACACCACACAGGAGAGCTGACAGATCCTCTGTAAACTACACTACACAGGAGAGCTGACAGATCCTCTATATACTACATCACACAGGAGAGTTGACAGATCCTCTATACACTGCACCACACAGGAGAGCTGACAGATCCTCTATATACTGCACCACACAGGAGAGCTGACAGATCCTCTATATACTACACCACACAGGAGAGCTGACAGATCCTCTATATACTACACCACACAGGAGAGCTGACAAATCCTCTATATACTACACCACACAGGAGAGCTGACAGATCCTCTATAAACTACACCACACAGGAGATCTGACAGATCCTCTATATACTACACCACACAGGAGAGCTGACAGATCCTCTATATACTACACCACACAGGAGAGCTGACAGATCCTCTATATACTACACCACACAGGAGAGCAGACAGATCCTCTATATACTACACCACACAGGAGAGCTGACAGATCCTCTATATACTACACCACACTGGAGAGCTGACAGATCCTCTATATAATGCACCACACAGGAGAGCTGACAGATCCTCTATATACTACACCACACAGGAGAGCTGACAGATCCTCTATATACTGCACCACACAGGAGAGCTGACAGATCCTCTATATACTACACCACACAGGAGAGCTGACAGATACTCTATATACTACACCACACAGGAGAGCAGACAGATCCTCTATATACTACACCACACAGGAGAGCTGACAGATCCTCTATATACTACACCACACTGGAGAGCTGACAGATCCTCTATATACTACACCACACAGGAGAGCGGACAGATCCTCTATATACTACATCACATGAGACACATTGCTGCATGTTGCAGAAATCAAGGTCTCCTTTGACCACTGGCCGCAGGAAGGGTTTCAAAATAGATCCGTAATGACAGGCACAGGGGTCATCAATAGACCCCCGGCTGTCATGTCAGTATGACCATTGGCACAGCCGTGATGTGATTTTGAGGTGCTGATGGGCGAGAGAATGATGGACGCATGTCAGCTCGTGTTAAATGCTGCTGTCATAGATGGACAGTGGCATTTAACGTGTGCCATACATGTAAGGCGGATGTCGTGAAGGGGTTAAATATCTTCGGGCCTCCTCCCCCACTGTCATCTAATATCCTTTGGGCCCACTTCCACCCTTAATTTCCTGTGGGCCTCCCTCTCCCCAATTTTTCACCTCTAATTTCCAGTGGGCCCCCTCCCCATGGTGTCACCTAATTTCCTGTGTGCCTGCTCAGAAGGGGTAAAGGGACCCACAGTAAATTGACACAATGGGGAAGGGTGTCCCCAGAAAATTAGAGGTGAAACAGTAGAGGAGGGGGCCCACAGGAACTTTCATGTGAGCCCCCTCACCTGTGTCCTCTTTAGATTGCATGGGGGCCCCTTCCCTAACTGCCTCAGTGGCTGGAGAACTAGTTAGGCTGCAGGCTTCATATATTTACTTATATACACTCTGCAGCCAGCAACGTTGTCCCTCTGCTCCTCTATACAAATCTGCTGTGCTGCTTGGGCAGTACAGCTGACCTATCACAGCACAGATTCCTGCCTTAGCTGTGCTGTGAGGTCACATAAAGAAAACTAATGCTGATTGGCTGTATTGCAGCCAATCAGCTTTAGATCACATTCACAGCTATCCAGGGTATTATAGAAGAGGAGCAGGAGACTCAGCGCAGGAAACAGGTGCCTGCGGGTCAGCTGTTGCCTGTGTGTCTCCTCTCAGACTCAGCCTTGCACAGTCAGCTGTGCGCCTGAGACTGTGGAGGCTGAATTGAGGGTCGGCACGCAGGCACCGCTCTTCAATAGAAGCCGACGGCAGGTAATGTGAAGAAGACACTGCCACTGCACTTCACTTGTGCAGCGACAGCCTGCTTGTCGGTGCCCACTATAGAACATAGAGTAGCTTGCAGAGTAGGCACGGCCGCACCTATGAAGGAGGCAGGGGCTGGGGGCGGGCCCACCGGAGATTTCTCCGGTGTCCCGGTGCCCCAGTCCGACCCTGTGTCCTTGGGGTATTATTTGATAATGGAAGTTAATTATATATTGTCAAATGTTATATAAACCTGCTTGAAACACATATTCACTGCTTGAGAAAGGCTCATTGTGAGTCGAAACGTCGCCACGCTATGTTGGCTTGAATAAATGCACGTATCTACCTCATTTTTGGAGTGCTGCCTTTTTTTGTTTCTATGGATTTGGGCAAGTATTGGATTATTTGCTAAAAGGATTTTGCACCCGATGTGTTTTTGATCATGCTGTTCCTATTTTTGTTTGATAGATAGATAGATAGATATGTGACAGATAGATAGATACAAAGATACAGTAGATAGATAGATAATACATAGATGGATACATATGGGATCGTTAGATATGGAATGGATAGATTGATGTGGGATAGATAGATAGATATGGGATAGATGGATAGACAGGTAGATAGATATTGGATAGATAGATATCGGATAGACAGATTGATAGTTGGATAGTGAGATAGATAATAAATGGATATGGGATGGATAGATTGATATGGGATAGATAGAGAGATAGATAGATATAGATAGATAGATAGATAGATAGATAGATAGATAGATAGATATTGGATAGATAGACTGAGATAGATAGATAATAGAAACATATATAGACATGGGATGGATAGATAGAAATGGGATGTATAGAAAGATAAATAGATATGGGTAGATAGATAGATAGATAGATAGATATTAGATAGATTGATAGATATGGGAAAGATAGATAGATAGATAAATATCGTGACACGTAAGTTGTCACTGGAGCAGCCTATGGGGTGCTATCAGGGGGCACGTGAATAAATGTATGGAGTGCAGAAACAAGGCAAACCGAGCTCAAGGACCTTAAACTAATGCAGTGCAGGACCTGGAACTGAGCAGTACGTGACCAGGGGGTGGAGACACCGCACGTGAATGCAGGGAAAGACACTGAACACTGGAGTGTGCGGCTGCAGAAATACATGCAGCCGCACACTCTGGTCCCGAGTGTCGGCGGCAGTGCGGGTATTGATGCGAGAGACTCGCACGAGTTTCTCGCATCACACTCGCAAGTGTGACCCCGGCCTGATATGTACGGATGTCACATTGGACTAGTAAAACAGGTATGCAAAAAAGACATCCAAAAAGCCAGCAACTGCTACAGGCTGCTATATTGATATGGCATGTATGGATGTGAAATTTGTTTAGAAAAAATGCAAAAAAAGGCATTATTTGTGACATACACAGTGTCACACTTTGTACAGTCGCTCCCTTGTGACAAGCATACTTCAGATTTTTTTTAGTTTAAAAAATAATTGTGTTGGCTTGCTGTTTTCCAATGCATGATGAATTAAAAAAAAAGAGTAATTCAAATGCAGCAGGATAAGCTGCCAGCCCAGCTAAATGAGAGTGCTCAAAAAACAATAAAGTTAACACTTAAACACAATGCATCTCAAAGTCAATCACACTTCTGTGAAATCAACCCATCCAGTTATTAAGCAACACTGATTGTAAATCAATTTCTCCTGCTGTTGTGCAAATTGAACAGACAACAGGTAGAAATGATAGGAAATTAGCAAAACAACCCCTGTAAAAAAGTGGTTCTGCAGGTGGTGACCACAGACCATTTCTCTGTTCTCATCCTTTTTGTCCGTTGTTTTGGTCACTTCTGCATTTTGTCATTGCTCTTACGCCTGAGGCGGTGTCTATTGTACAACCCCAGAAGTTGTTCAGGTAATGCAGCTCTTCCAGGATGACACATTGATGTGAGCTCTGGCAAGAAGGGTAACTGTGTCTGTCATCACAGTGTCCAGAGCATGGAGCAGATACCAGAACACAGGACAATACACCAGGAGAAGTGGAGTGGCCCATAGACACATTGTGAGACCATATGCAAGTTCACTGGACACTGGGTTCCTTCTGATGCATGAAAATGCTAGGCTTCATGTGGCTGGAGTGTGTCAGCAGTTCCTGCATGATGAAGGCATTGATGATATGGACTGGCCTGCCCATTTCCCAGACCTGAATCCAATCGAGCACAATCTGGGACATCATGTCTCTCTCTATCCACCAATGCCACATTGCACCACATCTGTCCAGGAGTTGACTGATGTTTTGATCCAGGTCTGGGAGGAGATCCCTCAGGGAAACATCTTCAGCCTCATCAGAACCATTCCCAGGCATTGTAGGGAGGTCATACAGGCACGTGGACACACACTGCTAAGCATCATTTTCTTGTCTTGAGTCATTTCCACTGAAGTTGAATCAGCCTGTATTTGATTTTCCACTTTGATTTTGAGTATCATTCCAAATCCAGACCTCCATGGGATATTAATTTTGATTTGCATTGATCATTTTTATGTTTCATTGTTCTCAACACATTCCACATGTAATGAATAAAGATTTGCAAATGGAATTTTTCAGTCAGTGATATCTAGGATGTGCTATTTTAGTGTTCCCTTTATTTTTTTGAGCTGTGTATACTGTGTGCAGAATTATTAGGCAAGTTGTATTTGAGAGGATTCTTTTTATTATTGAACAATAACTATGTTCTCAATCAACTCAAAAGACTCATAAATATCAAAGCTTAATATTTTTGGAAGTTGGAGTGTTTTTTTTTAGATTTGGCTATCTTAGGAGGATATCTGTTTGTGCAGGTAACTATTACTGTACAGAATTATTGGGCAACTTAATAAAAACCAAATATATACCCATCTCACTTGTTTATTTTCACCAGGTAAACCAATATAACAACACAAAATTTAGAAATAAACATTTCTGACATTCAAAAACAAAAAAAAAATCAGTGACAATATAGCCACCTTTCTTTATGATG
This sequence comes from Oophaga sylvatica, assembly GCA_033576555.1. Taxonomy (NCBI): domain Eukaryota; kingdom Metazoa; phylum Chordata; class Amphibia; order Anura; family Dendrobatidae; genus Oophaga; species Oophaga sylvatica. The sequence continues at coordinate 12,300 of JARQOD010009272.1, read as the reverse complement.
ACACTCAAAAGCCTTCCATCCATAGATTCTGTCAGTTGCTTGATCTGTTTATGATCAACATTGCGTGCAGCAGCCACCACAGCCTCCAGACACTGTTCCGAGAGGTGTACTGTTTTCCCTCCCTGTAGATCTCACATTTTATGAGGGACCACAGGTTCTCTATGAGGTTCAGATCAGGTGAACAAGGGGCCATGTCATTATTTTTTTCTTCTTTTAGACCTTTACTGGCCAGCCACGCTGTGGAGTATTTAGATGCATGTGATGGAGCATTGTCCTGCATGAAAATCATGTTTTTCTTGAACGATACAGACTACTTCCTGTACCACTGCTTGAAGAAGGTATCTTCCAGAAACTGGCAGTAGGTCTGGGAGTTGAGCTTCACTCCATCCTCAACCCGAAAAGGTCCCATAAGTTCATCTTTGATAATACCAGCCCATACCAGTACCCCACCTCCACCTTGCTGATGTGTAGCCCAGCTACGCAGGCACACATAAAGTCCAGGAGAGTGCACAGGAAGGTAACAGCAACGCTTGATATGCATTCACCGTCACTCACCCTTTCAGACACACCCACCAGGGGTATAGGAGGTAGTGACACGTAGCAGAGTCAGTCTGTTTCCTGTCTGAGAAGAGCTCAGATCAGTCAAGCTTCCTGTCTTAGGACAGTGCAGTTCAGTGCCAGTTCAGTCTGGACTAGGAGAGAGGACTGAATCCCCGCAGAGCTAGCGTAGCTCACCTGACAAAGAAGTGGAGGCTAGTACGGGTGAAGTGAATCATCCTAGCCTAGTCAGAGCTACCCTTAATCAGTACCTCAGTAGAAGCTGAAACAAGGAGAATACTGAGAGCTGCTCAGCGAGCTCTGGAGAAAGCTGATATTTCCATCGAAAGCTACAAGTGCTTATGCTAAGAGCAAAAGCAGGGCGAAGGGCGCAGTGGAGAAGACATAGAGAAGTGCTTCAGGTATTGGATTGCCTGCACTAAATAACCGGACACCGGGGTCCGAAGCGTTGCTAGAGTTTCAAGCATAGTAACAAGATACTCGGAGGCTATCTGGACTACAGGTCACAGAGAGCAGCCCAAGCGCTGATACGTAACCGGAGACAGGGAAAACAGGAGTCTAGCCTGATCAGCAAATATAGACTTAGTTCTCACTACTTAGAAGTTTCCACCACAAAGTCGGCCGGCTTGTCAGCTATTGAGAAAGCTGGAGATTGTAGAGTTAACTTCGCTTCATGCAAGTTTGGACTCTGAGATATACGAAGTAAAGGAGGCCTCTAACCTGCTCAGCGGTTACCCGAATGTGCATTCTCCACCCCGACCAGCTCCCCGGGATCTTCTTGAACCATCTACCAGTAAAAGGTATGAAAAGAAGCTGCATTGTGTGTGACTGAATTATTAGCTACACCCTGCATCATCACCATAGACTTCCAGGGACCAGTCTCACCTGTGGGAGACTTACCACCCAGCTGCCCCATAACATCCCCTGAGAAGACCCTTACAGCAGCGCTGGTCCAATTAACCAGATACCACAGGTGGCGTCACGAACTACCTATCCTAATAATCCCCTGTAAATATTCCCCCATTGTATGAGCGCCCAGGGCCACGGACCGAGTCCTGCTGCCAGTGACAAACCCCATAGACTTTCATGGGCTCGGTGCCGAGTACCCCATTGCCCTGGTACTAAGTGCTGACTCAATCTTTGGCGTCACGAACAGGATGCGAAACTTGCAATTGTGAGTCCTGTGTGCCTATATTGAACTGTTTGGTGAAAAAGACTGTTTGCTGCATTTGGCGCCAAATACCGCCATTTTGCTGCCATGTTGGCGCCCTGAGGCGCTGGCGAAGAAGGTGGGCGTGCATTCGTGGGCGTGTACCCCCCCTGAGGCTCGAAAGATATGGCCGTCCCTCTCCAAATGCTACTATAATGTGCGGTTCCTGCCCCACTGCTAAAGAAATCCGCCTCCTCTTCATCCTCTATGCGAAGAGGAGGAGACGCAAATCCCGCCTCCACGGAAGAGACCAGATTGTTCCTGATGGAAACTACACTCTGGCCTGGGACGAGATGGCGGAAGGACAGGAGAATCTGTGCCGAGGACCGGAAGATTTCCTACCTGTGCCGGAGCTGTCCCCAGATAGGGACACCGACCCCGCCATGATGGAGCTGCGGAAGGAGAATGAGGAGCTAAGAAGGAAGCTCCAGAGTCGTGCTGATCTACAGGAGACGGAGAGACGCTGGCGCGCCCAGACACAGCGGCTGCTGTGGGACGCAGTGTTCTCTCCCACAAGCCTAACGCCGTCTCCTGATTTCCCAAGTTCCCTGCTGAAGAATGCTATGAAAAGATCGGAGGCTGCCACCAAAAGTGCTGTACCTGATCCCACCGATGCGGAGGTGGAGGAGAAGGAGGCTGAGGAGGTCTTGCCCGGTCCGGAGTGCCAGTCGGGCCGGGAAGGCCACGGCAGAGCGCTGCTCCCCGGTGGGGTCACCGGAGGGGTCCCAGCCATCGTTGCCGGAAGTCGACTGGGACGAGATGGAGCGATTAGATGATGTCACCTATGCTGTTCAGTGGGAAAGTGAGTGGCGCCGTCGTGAAGAGGAGCAGCGACGCCGGTACCGAAGCGTCCCCGTCCAGAGCTCCAACAGCACCAGGCCGTGCCCCGGCATCGCCACCAGCATACTCATCTCGACCTACGTCGCCCCCTACATCGCAAACGGCATCGCCCCCTGCATCGCATTCAGCAAAGTATCCCGCAACGCAACCTGCGACTCATTTTGTATCGCAACTGGAGGGTGCGACCACAGTTAAATCGCAGCCTAAGCCTGCATCTTTGATGAAAAGTCAATATTTGCCTGAGACACCCGTTGCGTCCCAAGTGGTTCGCACAAGGACTGTGGCCACTCAAACACTGATATCGGGCCATGACTTATTTTTATGAGATCCAAAGAGCATCGCGTCGTTCCAGCCCCAGGAGTGGAAGACGTCATTGAAAGTTTGTAAAAGTGAAGACCGGTAGGACCCAGACTGGGGTTTACCGCAACCAAGAAATGTATAAAGTTTAATAAGAGAAAATTGCCAATTGCACTTTATGGTCCTTTATGTACGAGAATGTTACATAGTTTACATATTTAAAATAGAATACCCGGCTGGGTACAAGGAAGAGAATTTGAAAAGTTAAAAAGTAATATGTTGATTGCATAGTTGCATAGAATACCCTGGTTGGTAAAGTAAAAGTTAAAGTGAAAGTTAAATTATAATGTGGATTTCTAAAATGTATATATGTGATTTAACCCTTCATGGACTGAGAGGCTGTGGACTGCGCCAGCCCAAGAACTTGTCTTTGTAAATAGTTGCGCTACGTGCATTATCTTGGTTTTACATGAAACCATTACAATATCTACCTCTGAAGAAAAACCCGTATGGTGGGCCTAGAGTGAGGTCTGCAGTCAGAAGTCCTGCAGCCCACCCAGGACCCACGTGGGAGGTTTTTGGTGCGGGTCCTCCACAAGAATATTGTTTTATACTGTGAATATTTATGAGAAAAATGTTTTGATACTTTTGTATTTTTCCTATTGTACAAATTGTAACGTTCAAGAAGTCGTACCTCCCGGATGGAATGAGTTAAAATAATGTTGTTTAATGCAAAACAAAAATGTTTTCTTTTTGTCTTTTACAGCCCGGGAGTGCTGTGTTTTACCAAGGGGGGATGTGTAGCCCAGCTACGCAGGCACACATAAAGTCCAGGAGAGTGCACAGGAAGGTAACAGCAACGCTTGATATGCATTCACCGTCACTCACCCTTTCAGACACACCCACCGGGGGTATAGGAGGTAGTGACACGTAGCAGAGTCAGTCTGTTTCCTGTCTGAGAAGAGCTCAGATCAGTCAAGCTTCCTGTCTTAGGACAGTGCAGTTCAGTGCCAGTTCAGTCTGGACTAGGAGAGAGGACTGAATCCCCGCAGAGCTAGCGTAGCTCACCTGACAAAGAAGTGGAGGCTAGTACGGGTGAAGTGAATCATCCTAGCCTAGTCAGAGCTACCCTTAATCAGTACCTCAGTAGAAGCTGAAACAAGGAGAATACTGAGAGCTGCTCAGCGAGCTCTGGAGAAAGCTGATATTTCCATCGAAAGCTACAAGTGCTTATGCTAAGAGCAAAAGCAGGGCGAAGGGCGCAGTGGAGAAGACATAGAGAAGTGCTTCAGGTATTGGATTGCCTGCACTAAATAACCGGACACCGGGGTCCGAAGCGTTGCTAGAGTTTCAAGCATAGTAACAAGATACTCGGAGGCTATCTGGACTACAGGTCGCAGAGAGCAGCCCAAGCGCTGATACGTAACCGGAGACAGGGAAAACAGGAGTCTAGCCTGATCAGCAAATATAGACTTAGTTCTCACCACTTAGAAGTTTCCACCACAAAGTCGGCCAGGCTTGTCAGCTATTGAGAAAGCTGGAGATTGTAGAGTTAACTTCGCTTCATGCAAGTTTGGACTCTGAGATATACGAAGTAAAGGAGGCCTCTAACCTGCTCAGCGGTTACCCGAATGTGCATTCTCCACCCCGACCAGCTCCCCGGGATCTTCTTGAACCATCTACCAGTAAAAGGTATGAAAAGAAGCTGCATTGTGTGTGACTGAATTATTAGCTACACCCTGCATCATCACCATAGACTTCCAGGGACCAGTCTCACCTGTGGGAGACTTACCACCCAGCTGCCCCATAACATCCCCTGAGAAGACCCTTACAGCAGCGCTGGTCCAATTAACCAGATACCACAGGTGGCGTCACAAACTACCTATCCTAATAATCCCCTGTAAATATTCCCCCATTGTATGAGCGCCCAGGGCCACGGACCGAGTCCTGCTGCCAGTGACAAACCCCATAGACTTTCATGGGCTCGGTGCCGAGTACCCCATTGCCCTGGTACTAAGTGCGACTCACTGGCGTCTGAGTCGGAGTGGAGCTCTCTGCCCTTTACTGATCCTGCCTCGGGCCCATCCATCTGACTAATCAAGAGTCACTCTCATTTCATAAGTCCATAAAACCTTAGAAAAATCAGTCTTAACATATTTCTAGGCTCAGTCTTGACATTTTATCTTATGTTTCTCGTTCAAAAGTGGTCGTTTTTCAGCCTTCCTTACCTTGGCCATGTCCCTGAGTATAGCACACCTTGTGCTTTTTGATACTCCAGTAACGTTGCAGCTCTGAAATATGGCAAAACTGGTGGCAAGTGGCATCTTGGCAGCTTCACGCTTGATTTTCCTCAATTCATGGGCAGTTATTTTGCGTCTTTTTTTTATCAATACGCTTCTTGCAACCCTATTGGCTATTTGCCATGAAACGCTTGATTGTTCGGTGATCATGCTTCAAAAGTTTGGCAATTTCAAGATTGCTGTATCCCTCTGCAAGACATCTCACAATTTTTGACTTTTCAGAGTTCGTCAAATTTCTCTTCTGACCAATTTTGCCAAAGGAAAGGAAGTTGCCTAATAATTAAGCACACATTATATAGGGTGTTGATGTCATTAGACCACACCCCTCCTCATTACAGAGATGCAAATCACCTGATTTCCATAATTGGCAGTTGGCTTTCAAGCCTATACAGCTTGGAGTAGGACAACATGTATAAAAAGGATGATGTGATCAAAATACTCATTTGCCTTATAATTCTGCACACAGTGTATATCACTGAGCAATCAAATTTGCACTGCTGTTTGCACCTCTCTCAGCTCTCTCTCCCTATCAATTAAAACTCTGTATTATTTGCAGACTAATGCACTCGTTCTTCACTGCTGCAGTTGTTCAACAAATGCTGTCTAGGCTATTTGTCCAGTGTCCCTACATATATGGCTGGACTGTGAGCCCTGACGTCCTCTTGAGTCCACATAGTACCAGGGCTATGGGGTACTCGGCACCGAGCCCATGAAAGTCTATGGGGTTTGTCACTGGCAGCAAGACTCGGTCCGTGGCCCTGGGCGCTCATACAATGGGGGATATTTACAGGGGAATTGTAGATTAGATAGTTCGTGACGCCACCTGTGGTTTCTGATCAATTTGACCAGCGCTGCTATATGGATCTTCACAGGGGATGTTATGGGGCAGCTAGATGGTAGGTCTCCCACAGGTGAGACTGGTCCCTGGAAGTCTATGGTGGTGCAGGGTGTAGGTAATAAAGCAGTCTCACACAAGGCAATCTCTTTCCATACCTTTACTTGCAGATGTTTCAGGCAGGTCCCGGGGAGCTGGTCGGGGTGGAGAATGCACATTCAGGATAACCGCTGAGCAGGTTAGAGGCCTCCTTTAACTTTGTATGTTTGTGAGTACAAACTTGCATGAAGTCAAGTTAACTCTGTTAATCTCCAGCTTGTTCAATAGCTGCAACGCCCGGCCGACATTGTGGTAGAGCCTTTTGCTTAATCTGGTGGCCAGTTATGGTGACCAGATATCGGAAAGAACTAAGTCGTTAGGGCTGATCAGGCCTTGCCCGTCTTGTTCTCCCTGACTCCGTTTACGTATCAGCGCTTAGGGCTACCTACTGTGACTTGAAGTCCAGGAGGATTCCGGTGTTTCTTATTACTAGGCATAAAGCACTAGCAACGCTTCGGACCCCGGTGTCCGGTGGATTAGTGCGGGTAATCCAGTACCTGATGCACTAGTCTCTATCTCTCTCCACTGTGCCTCTCGTCCTGCTCTTGCTCTTAACATAAGCACAAGTAGCGATGTTGTGAATGCCAGCTTTTCTCCAGAGCTCGCTGAGCAGTTACTAGTACACTCACTGTTGTAGCTCCTGTGATTCCCTTCTTTCTCTCCTTTCTCTGACCCTGTCCAGAGCAGCACACAGGTACTCTGTCAACTGTGTAAATGCTGTAGCTCCGAGAGTCACCTTCCTCAGACCCTGTCCAGAGCAGCGCACAGGAACTCTGTCAAACTGTGTACACGCTGTAGCTCCGAGAGTTACTTTCCTCCTTCCAAAGAATACAGGTAGCTTGTGCTGAGGTGCTGGTCCTGCTGTTCTGACTGGGCTAGAGTGACTCCTTACACTCAAACCAGACTCCACTTTATGAACTTGCTCTGTCAGGATCTAGTCTGCACTCCTCTTCCTCCAAGACTAGACTGAGCTGGAACTGAACAGAATGTGCCCACTAACTCCTCCTGCACAGACTGAAGACTCTGATTGCTACGTGTCACTGCCTTTTATACCCCTAGTGTGTGTGTTGTGAAATGTGAGTGACGTGAATGAATATCAAGCCTCACGGTTACCTTCTTGTGCATTTTCCTGGAATTATGTGTGCCTGGCGTAGCTGGGCCACACATCCTCACTATCCCAAAACACCCTAAAATGGCTGCTGCATTCACTGCTTTTATACAGGCTACAATAGTCTCACCTGATTGACTTCACAATACTATTTGATAGTTGCAAATCCTTAGGCTATGTGCACACGTTAGGGAATTGCCGTGGAAATTTCTATGGCAATCCTGCACCTCCCTGCCGCGGGAAATACGCATTTTATTGGTATGCGTATTCCCGCTAAAATCTAGCATTTTGCAAGCGTAATTAGCTTGGAGAATGCTAGCGTTTCCCAAGAAATCAGTAGCATCGCTTGGAGAACTGATTGACAGGTTGGTCACACGATTCAAACATAGTGTTTGACAAGTGTGACCAACTTTTTACTATTGATGCTGCCTATGCCGCATCAATAGTAAAAAGATCTAATGTTAAAAATAATAAAAAAAATAAAAAATCGTGATATTCTCACCCTCAGGCGGCCCCCCGCAGCCTTCCTGGTCCTCGTGATGCTCCCGGCAACTCCCGTTCCCAGTGATACCTAGCGACAATGACCCCAGATGACGTAGCATCACGCGAGACCGCTACATCATCTGGGGTCATTGTGGCAAGGCATCCCTGGGAACGGGAGTTGCCGGAAGCGTCGATGAGGAGCGGGAAGGCTGCGGGTGCCGCCGGAAGGTGAGAATATCACGATTATTTATTTTAATTATTGTTTTAACATGGATATGGTACCCAGGGCCTGCAGTAGAGTCTCCTCTCCTCCAGGCCCTGGGTACCATCCACACTTGAACTGCTCACTTTGTGCATGGTGGGCATAGCCACATGCAGAAAGTAAGCGGTTCAATGCACTCCTATGGCGCCGCGATTCCGGAAAAGAATGAACATGCTGCGTTTTTTTTCCACAATGCTTTTTTTTCACGGAAAAGAACGCAGCATGTGCACAAAAATTGTGGGATGCATTCTATTCATAGGATGCTTAATGCATGCGTTTTTTAAGCGTTTTTCCGCCGCAAAAATGCTCAAAAAACGCGAAAATTCCTGAATGTGTGCACATTGTTCAAATTCTCCAAGACAAGCACATTTCCTAAGACTTTTAAAAAATTGCATTGAATCGTTTCGGTTATTTCTAGTTATCACTTGTGTTACAATCCCACCTTTTCATCTTGCTAGCCATTTATGAATTATAGACACCATGAGCTCTCTAAAATAATAACAGCTAGGGAAATGGAAAATGCGCTCTTTTATTTTATTGGAAACTTAGCATATGCAAACTACATTATAGAAGGTTTATTGCTAATCAATATGTTGCCTTCATAGTTTCAAAGTCTGTTCCATATAATCAGTTGCTAGCATTTCTTTGCTAAGCATGTGTGAATCTTCAGTAGCTAAAAGAAAAAGAAATGATTTCACATGACAGCTTGTCAGAATTTTTAAAGAGACTAAATTGATTAATGTTTAATCTCGTCTCACAGCTGATGAAAATATTTAGAGGGTGCTGCAGTAGTGTCTGTGAGAATGATCGAAGATATTTTTGGTTTTACACAAAGTGTGATTCTCAGAAGATCAAAAATCCTGCCTTGACAATGTCCTACAATCTAGCATCTGTGGCATGTCACTGCGCCACCATCTTGAATTTGTCATTAAAGACCTTAAGGGTCCGTTTTGATGTGAGACTTGAACTGTCCTTAGTTAAAGACTAACCTTGCAACCTATTCATTAGATGTACCAAGTCTACTGTGAGGATCAACTTGGAACTCAAGTCTATAATTATAGACATCAGGTAGCCTTGAAACCTGAGAAATTCAACACAAGTACCTTATACCTGGTTCACATTTTGTACATTGATATAATAGATATGTTTAAACCTCATGTCTAAAGTACAGAAATCAGTAGAGCTGAGGTGTACACTTCTTTATCAGACCAAAGGTTGATGTCCTTCATAGATAAAATATCTACTTCAACAGCTATGAAATACTCTTTTCTTAACAATAACATGTATGAACGTTTACAAAAATATTTTTAAATAAAAAGGTTTGCAAGGGATACCAAATACAGAAAAACTATATGCTTAACAATACTCAACAGATAATTCCACTAAGATGCAGAATAAATCAATTTTTATTTTTGTTATCTTGCTCAATTGTGTATTGGATTATTTTTCTTAGTGGTAGAGCGCTCTAAAGGCATTATTATAATGTAAAGAATTACACATCCTAAATTTCTTCTCCATTTTTGTCTCTATTCACAGCTACTTGCATACCTTTATCTTTTAATAGATGCAAGGTAGTGCAATAATTACATACTGTCCTCATCCACAACACAGATCTATTAAGGACATATTGCTCTGATGTTATACTCACTGGGCAGAGAGAGAGACAAGTCAGGAAGCAGTAGGAGTTAAAATTGTTGGCAGAGGATTAATCTCTGAACTGTCCAGCTGTTCAACAGTGTATATATATTAATCAGGAGAAAAGATAACACAGCTTACACCTGGTATTTCATATAGCGTAGGATCTTAGCATCTTGTCTGTGCACCTGCAAAGTGAAAGTAAAAATGTGCTCCAGCAACATACATAGTGAACAGGAACTTCCTGGAGGTTTTATTCCTTAACAGTGCTTTACTGGCCATATAACACTGTTGCTGGAGAAATAAACTTATGCACTATTAAATAGTAGTAAATAGTAGTTGTTGAAATATAGACAATAATAATCATTATTCCAACAAGTATACAATGTGTGATGTCACATACAATACAGGGAAAAGGGGAGAACCACACGTTTAGAGTATGGAACATCAACAAATAGGACACAAACACAAGAAACATGGTCATGTGACTGCATCTAAGACTGTGGCATTTGAACAACAGGAAGTATAGTACAGACCAAAAGTTTGGACACACCTTCTCATTCAATGATTTTTCTGTATTTTCATGACTATGAAAATTGTAGAATCACACTGAAGGCATCAAAACTATGAATTAACACATGTGGAATTATACATTACACTTTACAAAAAAGTGTGAAACAACTGAAAATATGTCTTATATTTTAGGTTCTTCAAAGTAGCCACCTTTTGCTTTGATTACTGCTTTGCATGCAGAGAAGGTGAACGGATGGACTCTACATGCCTAGTTCCCACCGTGAAGCATGGAGGAGGAGGTGTGATGTGTGGGGGTGCTTTGCTGGTGACACTGTTGGGGATTTATCAAAATTGAAGGCATACTGAACCATCATGGCTACCACAGCATCTTGCAGCAGTTTGCTATTGCATCCGGTTTGCGTTTATTTGGACCATCATTTATTTTTCAACAGGACAATGACCCCAAACACACCTCCAGGCTGTGTAAGGGCTATTTGACCAAGAAGGAGAGTGATGGGGTGCTACGCCAGATGACCTGGCTTCCACAGTCACCAGACCTGAACTCAATCGAGATGGTTTGGGTTGAGCTGGACCGCTCACCGCTTCAATTTTGAATAAATCCCCAACAGTGTCACAAGCAAAGCACCCCCACACCATCACACCACCTCCTCCATGCTTCACGGTGGGAACCAGGCATGTAGAGTCCATCCGTTCACCTTTTCTGCGTGCAAAGCAGTAATCAAAGCAAAAGGTGGCTACTTTGAAGAACCTAGAATATAAGACATATTTTCAGTTGTTTCACACTTTTTTGTAAAGTGTAATGTATAATTCCACATTTGTTAATTCATAGTTTTGATTCCTTTAGTGTGATTCTACAATTTTCATTGTCATGAAAATACAGAAAAACCTATGAATGAGAAGGTGTGTCCAAACTTTTGGTCTGTACTGTACATTGTAAGTGATTCATCTTATTGCATTGTGAGGCAGTGAGTTGGATCATATGCGAGGGTGTCAATATGTGTCCCCCAGGATGCGGACGGAGTCATATTAAACATGCTGGAAGGCCTTGTGTTTACAGCAGAACGCCTGTGAATCACAAGGCAAAATAAAAGGAAGTGTGCAAGTAGTTGACCCAGTCAGAATTTTAGGAACACCTGTCAATTGCTTTTATTTTTAGAGGGATTTGCAGGTTTGGTAGTGGGGCGAATCTCTCTCTCCAGTCCAGGTTTTGGAAGTGGCTCAATGGCTACGATTCCATTTAAATCTATCAGTTTGGCCTTGGGCGTGTCAGTTTTGGAGTTTGCCAGCTGCAGAGCAGGAGGCTCTGTGCAACCCAAGCCTGTGTGTAGCTAACACAGAGGCAGGAACTTCAAAACGGCTGTTACTCCCAAGAGACACAGCGTTGCCATTGCCCATAGCAATGGGTTTTGAACACAGACTGTATTTGTTTAAACCCGGCTGAGATCTGGAGGATATCAATCCTGTATGTGAGTCTGAGAATACAGACACTGTTTATGTTGAACAGTCTGTGCTCCCTGCCTATCTGTCGCACTGCACCAACCCCGCTGCACCATAGCATGTAAACTATTTTCACATACTATTTAAAGATTGAAAACCCTCTTTAATTTTAGAAATTAAAATTTTTACACTTTTTTTATTATCTGCAGCATATAAAAAAAATTATATCCTTGCAGCATGCTAGATTAAATTGATGGTTGTGTGATATTAGTTTTGTTTTAAGTATTTAATCTATATCTTAAAAATTCTAATGAACATGAGCTGTTTCATACTTTACTATTTACTTATACACATTTCATTTATAAAGTATTTAGACCCACTTTTTATATATTTTGTTCTGCTACAGATTTATGTTATCATATTTAAAGGGAATCTGTCACCTGTACAAAATACTATTAAGCTGCAGATATAGCAAGAATACAAAATGAAGTCTGTCCATCCGTATGCTTCATAATAGTGAGATCACAGACGTCCATGCAAGTATTATGGAATGCACGTTACACAAGTCTGGAATTGTGGCCCGAAAAAAGATGAAGAAGCTTCGACTTCAATATCGTCATAAGAAGCGTTGATTCAAGGTTGCAAAAAAGTATGAAAAGTGGACAGCAGAAGATTGGAAATGTGTGATTTGAAGCAATGAGT
>JARQOD010009271.1:0-32092 GCA_033576555.1 Oophaga sylvatica | reverse complement strand
CGAGAGCAAGGTTGGAGGAGGCAGTCCGGGCTGCCCAAATTCCCTGACGTCCGAGACAAAGTAGGCCACCAAAAGGACCGCAAACCCAATCTCTGGTAAAAAAAAAATTTCCCGGGAGCCCCGGCCCAAAACGCGGAAAAATGAATTTAGACACACACTCTTTTCCACGGTCTGGAAAAAAATTTCCCAATAGGGCAGCGCTCGAGTTTATCCTCTAAGAAAAAAAAAAAGAAAGAACTCCGTAGAAACGCACCTATCAAATAAGTAAAGTAGAAAATAGTCAATTTTTTGGTCACAAAGAGTGGAAAAAAAAAAAGAAAAATCAGAGTGATTGGGCCCAAAACGCCCGCCCCGAAAACCATGATGAAGATTTTAAAATAGGTAAGTCTCAAAAAAAAAGGGAGCATGAAAAGGGGGTGGAAAGATTTTGATCAATGAAAAAAGAATAAGAATAAACAATAATACATGTCTCAGCAAACAAAAAAAAAATCGTATGTAATGTATCAAAATGCCCCTAAGATGAGAAAAACCTGTATGGTGGTAGAAAAAATAATAATAATATGAAAATTTCTAAATCATGATGAATGAGCCCAGGTCAGGGGAAAAAAATTAATTAATCCCCCGCCTAGAAAATGAAGGAACAGCTCCAAGCCAATAATAATGACGAGAAGCACAAACCAAGCCACTAACACATGATAATAACCCCAAAAACAAACCTCATGATAAGGGCATGAGAGAGAGTACGGGCAGTCAGGACCAGAGGACACCAAGGTCCCACGCGTTACGCCGCAGCCTGTGCGGCTTCCTCAGGGAAAGTGTGAAGACTAACGCCGACATGGTTTAAATACCTTAAGAAAATGAAATGGAGGAGGTCAGCTGTGCATCATACACGATAGAACTGGCAGGAAGTGGTTTGGGCGTGAGACGAGTAACTGGGGGGGAGGTGCAGACGTCTCTGCAGATATCTAAATACCACGCATGCGCGCAGTGGAACGCAAGTAGCGTCCACTGACACGCAAGTGTGGAAGTAGAAGGAATGAACTGCGCGTGCGCAACATCAGGCCAGACAACAGAGATATGCTGGTGAAGCAAAAGCCTAATAGTGGGAAACAGTCAGACCCCATTCATACCAAGGGAATACAAAGTCAGATATTGTAACGATGTAATATCCTGTGGAGCCTGTATGGAAGTAAAAAGAATAATTAGTGGAAAACAAAAAAATAATAAAAAAATAAAAAATAAAAAATAACAAAAAAATGAAAAAAATAGAAAATTATAATAGTAAAAATAAAAATAAATATAAATAATATAAATATGAAAAATAAAAGATAAGACATGAAAATAATACAGAATAGATAGATGTATATAAATAACGGGCAAAGACCACTCCGAATCGCAAAAACTTGATCGTTCTTTTTATTTACAGACGTCAGGAGTGGCAATGGGGGCACTCTGTGCTCCGGCTTTCGCCAACCTATTTTTGGGTTGGTGGGAAGCAACGGTAGTTTTTCCCTCTGCCCTTTTCAACAGTCATGTCGACACTGGTCTCGTTACATCGACGATGTATTTTTTGTCTGGACAGGGTCTATCGAGGAATGTCAGGATTTTATTTCTGATCTCAATCAGAATGCTCTGAACATTGTCCTTACACACCAATTCTCCCCGTCGTCTGTCACATTTTTAGATCTGGTGGTCAAAATTGTGAATAATCTATCAATACGACACTTTTTCGTAAACCGACAGCTACGAATAGCCTTTTGGATTTTCGGAGCTTTCACCCGCCACACATCAAAACAGGTGTTCCGGTTGGACAATTTTTAAGAGTTAGGAGGAATTGCTCTTTAGATTCTGATTTTCTGGATGAGTCTTCAAACCTGACCAATCGTTTCAAAAACTAGGGGTTACCCACGTGGCACTATTTCTGTCGCGTACCAACGAGCCAAGAGTTCTACACAGAATTCTCTCTTAACTCCCAAGGCTAAGACTCGTGATAACAAACCTAGATTTATTACTAGGTATAATACTCATTGGAATCAGATCAGAAATATTTTGGCCAAACATTGGAGCATACTGTCCATGGACTTACAGACCTCAAGGGTCATCAGTGAACAACCCTCTTGACCGCTAGACGTGCGCCAAATCTTAAAGATATCCTTACCAAAAGTCATTATGAAAGACAGACTATACGACTAAACCGGGGAACCACACTTAAAGGATCTTTTCCGTGCGGTAACTGCACCATTTGTACATATATACAGCCTGTCCGTGATCAGTTTGTCAACCCCCTTGATGGGAGTAGATTCAGGTTGAAGAATTATATCAATTGCAAAACCAATTGTGTTATATATGCTCTTATCTGCCCGTGTTCTCAGGTTTACGTGGGCCAAACGACGCAGGAACTGAGACGTCGTATCCAGAAACATTTCTCGACGATCAATTTGGCTCACTCGGATCAGATTAAGGGTAAGTCCCTTACATCAGTGGCCTCACATTTCCTGACGAAACATGCAGGCAGTATTAAAGGCACCCGACTGGTTGGTTTAGAAAGGGTGGTGGTCTCAAATCGAGGGGGATGCCCTAAGAAACTACTTCTGCAAATCGAATCCCGTTGGATTTTTAACCTTCGATCTACCACCCCCACAGGTCTGAATGAAGAGCTCCTGTTCTCTGGATTCCTGGGTTGATAATGTACTGTATATTCTGGATTGTAATCTTGGATCATCATGGCTGGTTTTGGACCTCTTCGGCTGGATTTACCGTCAGGGAACCCTATGCTGCTAGATGGAAGGAATATTCTGTTGGCCATGTAACCATAGTGGACTTGGTGCTCTTAGTGTTCTTCCTTTTTTGTGCCATTTGTATGCCATATCTATGCTAGGTCTAATACTTGATGGAGTGCAATCTAATTTTTGCTTGGTTTGTTCTATCTAGGGGATATATTATATTTCATCCACAATATTTTTGGCTATATGTGACTACCGATTTTAGGTCTTTTGATATAAGGGCAGAGCCTGCCATATACATTTTCTGAGAGTTCACCTGTATGGATTTCAGCTATCTTTATACAAATTTTTGACATTATTTTGGTATGTTTTTTCTCTCAGGGATTTTTGTTGGGTCGCATACTCTAAAATTACAACTGTGCTTCTTTTCTGAGGATGTTATTCCTCTATCCATCTATTGGTATCCACTCATTTTGACCTCTCTCTCTTTTTTTGCGATTCGGAGTGGTCTTTGCCCGTTATTTATATACATCTATCTATTCTGTATTATTTTCATGTCTTATCTTTTATTTTTCATATTTATTATTATTTATATTTATTTTTATTTTTACTATTATAATTTTCTATTTTTTTCATTTTTTTGTTATTTTTTATTTTTTATTTTTTTATTATTTTTTGTTTTCCACTAATTATTCTTTTTACTTCCATACAGGCTCCACAGGATATTACATCGTTACAATATCTGACTTTGTATTCCCTTGGTATGAATGGGGTCTGACTGTTTCCCACTATTAGGCTTTTGCTTCACCAGCATATCTCTGTTGTCTGGCCTGATGTTGCGCATGCGCAGTTCATTCCTTCTACTTCCCCACTTGCGTGTCAGTGGACGCTACTTGCGTTCCACTGCGCGCATGCGTGGTATTTAGATATCTGCAGAGACGTGTGCACCTCCCCCCTAGTTACTCGTCTCACGCCCAAACCACTTCCTGCCAGTTCTATCGTGTATGATGCACAGCTGACCTCCTCCATTTCATTTTCTTAAGGTATTTAAACCATGTCGGCGTTAGTCTTCACACTTTCCCTGAGGAAGCCGCACAGGCTGCGGCGTAACGCGTGGGACCTTGGTGTCCTCTGGTCCTGACTGCCCGTACTCTCTCATGCCCTTATCATGAGGTTTGTTTTTGGGGTTATTATCATGTGTTAGTGGCTTGGTTTGTGCTTCTCGTCATTATTATTGGCTTGGAGCTGTTCCTTCATTTTCTAGGCGGGGGATTAATTAATTTTTTTTCCCCTGACCTGGGCTCATTCATCATGATTTAGAAATTTTCATATTATTATTATTTTTTCTACCATCCATACAGGTTCTCTCATCTTAGGGTCATTTTGATACATTATCATACGATTATTTTTTGTTTGCTGATGATCATGTATTATTGTTTATTCTTATTCTGTTATCATTGATCAGATATCTTTCCAGCCACTTCTCATGCTCCTGTTATTTTTGAGACATTACCTATTATATATCTTCATCATGGTTACGGGCGGGCGTTTTGGACCAGAGTCACTCTGATTTTACTTGTGTTTTATTTCCACTCTTTGTGTACCAATAAAATTGACTATTTTTCTACTTCACATTATTTGAGTAGTGTGCGTTACTACGGTAGTTCTTTCTTTTTTCTTTCATATAGTTGTTGTTCTCTACCGATATGCACCTCTCCATTTGATTTGTTGAGTATTTGGTGCGCCCTACATTTCACATTATTACACGAGTTTATCCTCCTGACACCCTTCCAGACCCAGTCTCATATTGGGCGAGATGGCGGAAAGAACTACACCCTCTTTCAAAATAACAGCAGGATCAGATATCTCAGGAGAATCCTCAAGGAAACTCCTCGAGAGGGCATCCGCTTTAACATTCTTAGTGCCAGAAAGAAAGGAAACCACAAAATTAAAATGTGTGAAAAACAAGGCCCACCTGGCCTGTCTAGGATTAAGTCGCATGCCTGATTCCAGATAAACCAGATTCTTATGGTCCGTGAGGACCACCACCTGATGTTTGGCTCCCTCCAGCCAATGTCTCCACTCTTCAAAAGCCCACTTCATGGCCAATAACTCCCGATTACCCACGTCATAATTACGTTCAGTTGGAGAAAATTTTCGAGAGAAAAAGGCACAAGGGTTACTTTTAGAGGTCTCTGGATCTCTTTGGGACAAAACGGCACCTGCCCCAATTTCAGAGGCATCAACCTCCACCTGAAATGGCAGAGAAACATCAGGCTGCCGTAGAACAGGAGCAGAAGTTAATCTCTGCTTAAGTTCCTGAAATGCAGAGACTGCCTCAGGAGGCCAATTCACCACATCAGAACCCTTCTTGGTCAAATCAGTCAATGGTTTAACAATAACAGAGAAATTACCAATAAATTTACGATAAAAATTGGCAAAACCCAAGAATCTCTGAAGAGCCTTTAATGAAGTAGGTTGGACCCAATCACAGATGGCCTGAACCTTGACCGGGTCCATTTCAATAACAGATGGAGACAAAATGAATCCCAGAAATGAGATCCTCTGTACGTCAAAAAGACAGTTTGATCCCTTCACATACAGAGCATTCTCTCTCAAAATCTGGAACACAGTCCGAACATGTTTCAAATGAGAGTCCCAGTCATTGGAAAAAATCAAGATGTCATCCAAATAAACAATCAGAAATTTATCCACAAAATCCCTGAAAATGTCATTCATGAAGGACTGGAAGACGGAAGGAGCATTAGTGAGCCCAAAGGGCATCACTAGGTACTCAAAATGCCCATCTGGGGTATTAAATGCCGTCTTCCATTCATCCCCGTGCTTAATGCGAATAAGGTTATACCCCCCTGAGGTCAAGCTTGGTAAACCAAGTAGCACTTTTCACTCTGGAAAACAGGTCAGAAATTAAGGGTAACGGATATTGATATTTCACAGTGATATTGTTCAAGAGATGATAATCTATACACAGCCTTAATGAACCATCCTTTTTGGCCACAAAGAAAAAACCGGCACCCAAGGGTGAAGAGGATGGTCTGATATGACCCTTCTCCAATGACTCCTTGATATAAGACCGCATAGCGTCATGTTCAGGTACAGACAAGTTAAAAAGGCGACCTTTAGGGAATTTACTACCAGGCACTAATTCAATAGAGCAGTCATAGCTCCTATGGGGGGGCAAGGATGCAGATTCACTTTCGCTAAACACATCAGAAAAATCAGTCAAAAAGTCAGGAACATCCTGAGCCTGGGGAGAGGCAGAAAAAACAGGAGTGTTGGCATTAACACATAGGCAGCCCAAACTGGTTACAGACACAGATTTCCAATCCAAAACAGGATTATGAGACTGTAACCAAGGGAAACCTAGTACAATAATGTCATGCAGATTATACAGCACCAAAATTTGCAACTCTCCTGATGATCAGGTTCAACCCTCATTATCACCTGAGTAGAGAACTGGGGTTTATTCTCAGCCAAAGGGGTAGAATCAATCCCCAGTAGGGGAATAGACTTCCGTAGGGGTACCAAGGGAAACCCACAACGTTTAGCAAAATCAAAATCCATCAGGTTAATAGCTGCTCCCGAATCAACAAAAGCCTGAGCAGAAAATGTGGACAGGGAGCAAATCAGGGTAATAGTCAACAGAAATTTAGTCTGAACACTACCCAAGACAACTGAGCGTGCAAAACGTCTTCCCCGCTTAGGGCAGACTGAAATAGCATGAGAGACGCCACCACAGTAGAAACATAACCCATTGCGTTTTCGAAACTCATGACGCTGTACCCCAGAAGCCACTCTATCACACTGCATAGGTTCAGAAGCTGGTTCACAAGGCAACACTATTCCACGCATACCTCTACGCTCACGCAAACGTCTGTCAATTTGAATCGCTAATGACATAGAATCATTGAGACCAGAGGGAGCAGGGAAACCCACCGTAACATCTTTTACATTCTCTGACAGACCCTTCCGAAAAAGGGCTGCCAAAGCATCATCATTCCATTTGGTCAGGACTGCCCACCTTCGGAATCTCTGACAGTACAACTCAGCGTCCTCATTTGAAATGACACTTGGTGTACATAGGGTTAACCATGTCTTTTCATGTCATTTGCTATCTGATTTGCACAAACAATTACATCAGTCTATGTGTGCAAAATTTCACACCTGTAGGGGTTAATTAAAGGTGTAAATTAGTTGTAAAAAAACCGGACTTTTTTGCTACGAATTTACACCTTTAATTAACCCCTACAGGTGTGAAATTTTGCACACTTACACTCATGTAATTGTTTGTGCAAATCAGATATCAAACTACATGAAAAGACATGGTTAACCCTATGTACACCAAGTGTCATTTCATGTCGGGTTCTGCATTTTCACAAAAGCCGGCAATTGAATTAGCGGCTATTATACTATGTAGAAGTTTATGAACTATAAATATATATATATATATGTGTCACAAATTCAATGACATGTATATATATATATATATGAGGTGTAAAATTGCTGAAAAAAAATGCGTGGGCTCCCGCCCTATTTTCGCAACCAGACAGACAAAGCCAGTGAGTGGGGGCAGATAATAATAGCCCAGAGAGGGACCATTTTTTTTGGCCCCCCCGGCTACTTAACATCTGCCCCCAGACACCCCAGAAAGGGCAAATCTCTAATTAGATTTGCCCTTTCTGGCACTTTGCCCGTCTATTCCCATTGCCCTGTAGCGGTGGCGAATGGGTTAATAAGGGGTTAAAATGACCTTGCAATTGAAAGGTCACTTTAAGCCAGGTTAATAATTGAGAGCTGTCAATTAGACAACTATCAATTATTAATCCTATTGTATGAAAGAAAAATCAAACACACACACTTTAATAAAAAAGAAGTTTAATGAAATAATCACACAGTTTTTGACCATATTTTATTTACCTGCTAAAACCATTTCCTGTAATAAAAATAAAATAATAAAGCAAAATTATTCTTACCAATCCAATGTACAGTCAGGTCCCACGGTGTAATCCATCAGAAAGGGTTAATGTTTACTGCAGGGACTGCAGCTAATGCTGCAGCCTCACAGTAAACCCCCAAATGAATGAGCTCCTCTCCTGGCTGACAGGAGAGGAAGTGGAAAGCTTAATTGATTGCTTTCCACTTTCACTTCAGGTCAGCCAGGGACACCATCAGTGACGTCAGAGGGAACTGATTAACAAAAATAGGGGTTCCCTTCGAAAAAAAAATGGCGTGGGGTCCCCCCTATTTTTGTTAACCAGCCAGATGAAGCAGACCGCTGAGGCCTGGATTTTCAGGCTGTTAAGGAGCCAAGATCCATGGACCTTGCCAGCCTGATAATACCAGGCCACAGCAGTCTGCATATCTTGGCTGATTAACAAAAATAGGGGATCCCCTCGAAAAAAATTGGCGTGGGGTCCCCCCTATTTTTGTTAACCAGCCAGATGAAGCAGACCGCTGAGACCTGGATTTTCAGGCTGTTAAGGAGCCAAGATCCATGGACCTTGCCAGCCTGATAATACCAGGCCACAGCAGTCTGTATATCTTGGCTGATTAACAAAAATAGGGGATCCCTCGAAAAAAATTGGCGTGGGGTCCCCCCTATTTTTGTTAACCAGCCAGATGAAGCAGACCGCTGAGGCCTGGTTTTTCAGGCTGGTAAGGATCCAATATCCATGGACCTTGCAAGCCTGATAATACCAGGCCACAGCAGTCTGCTTAGCTTGGCTGGTTAACAAAAATAGGGGATCCCCTCGAAAAAAAAACGGCGTAGGGGTCCCCTATTTTTGTTAACCAGCCAAGTAAAATGCAGACTGCTGCGGCCTGGTATTAAAAGACTGTCAAGGCCCATGGATTTTGGCCCTCAACAGCCTGATAATACCAGGCTACAGCAGCCCCACATTTGGCGCATCAAAAGATGTGCCAATTGTGGCACTTTACCCGGCTCTTCCCACTGCCCTGTAGCGGTGGCAAGTGGGGTAATAAGGGGTTAATGTCACCGTTGATTGCACGGTGACAATAAGCCCGGTTAATAATGGAGAGGTGTCAATAAGACACCGATCCATTATTAATCCCAAAGTTTTTAAATGTGTAAAAAAAGACACAGCAAGAAAAAAGTCTTTTAATGAAATAAAAGAGACAACACAGTTTTCATTTCTTTTATTACACTCTCATTCCTGCGACGCCATCGATCTCCTGTAAAAAAATAAAAAAAACAAACCAACAGTATACCACCTGTCCGACGCAGTCCATAACGACAGTCCCACGACGATCCAGCTCTGCTACATCGCAATGTATAAAGATAAATCGTGTGCACAGCCTGAAAGGTGCCAGAGTAGGTTCCTACACCGTGAAGATAATGAAAAGAGAACTCGGCACTCAACTTAGCGAAAAGGGTAAATATTTATTGTAGTCCACGGTAGTGAAACGTTTCGGTCCTAAATTTCGGACCTTCATCAGCCACTACATATATGTAATACAAAAACAAAAGGATTTTCAAAATTCTTACAATAAAGATAAAAGTAAAGTTGCAAAGAAAACATAATAATATAACCAAGGTATGTACAATAGTATAATATGAACGTGGTTTACTAGAGAAAATCATCTTTATATAGAAGTATGCTAGTCCTCAAATAGTTAGGGACAGACTCTTCAGACCAGATGAGACGTGAGGGTGATATAGCACAGAAAATAAGACGTACCATTAAGTACCGGGAGGGGGTAGAAATACCCAATTCAGAGGTAAGCAGTAGATACTGTTGGGATCTGGTGGGTGATAAGACATAATGAGAAAAAGTGACAGCGGCCCGTGATCAAAAATATCAAAGGTATGACATACCAGGTAGATCTCCAAAGTAAGGGTTAAAGGTGAGTATCTGAAAACAAAAGCCTCATTCAATTCATCCAGTAGTGGAGGCATATAGGGGAATAGATCCGGTGTACGAACCGGCGGTGATCATACCTGGGTGAGAGTTTTAAGTCAGGTCTCCGCTGCATGCCGTGGGAGGGACGCGGTATCCGCCGCTGGTCCTTGTGCAGTGAAGGCAGACTCAGCATTAGAGACTAAAAAGGGGAAAGGGCGGGACTAGTAATTTAGTCTAGCCAATAGCGGTGGTGGGTGTGAGAACTGGGAGAGTCATGGGCGGAAACTGATGGCCGTGCGTGTCACAGGAAGAAAATTGCGTTCTAGAGTAAGTGCTGAGAGGGATTCCGGTATGAGGAGGTTAATAGCAAGTAAGGTGACGTGCTCAAAGGTGGATAGCTGAGCAGAGGATCCACAGACAATTCTTAGTACAAGCGGCTCTAGAGGAAAAGAAATAAA
This sequence comes from Oophaga sylvatica, assembly GCA_033576555.1. Taxonomy (NCBI): domain Eukaryota; kingdom Metazoa; phylum Chordata; class Amphibia; order Anura; family Dendrobatidae; genus Oophaga; species Oophaga sylvatica. The sequence goes on along the minus strand of JARQOD010009271.1, from coordinate 22,030 downwards.
CTGTTAATAAATGCAGAGACATACCGGTGTCAAGTATAATAGACAAGTGATTGCACCATATCTTAATACAGCAAATAAGTATAGAAATATAGGCAGATTCTGATAAATCAATATCTTAAAGAGATATGAGCCGCATGCGGTCATTATTTGTCTGTAACTAAATGGTCCCACATGTGCATGGAAATTATGAAAATATATACCTTATAATCCATGTTAGAGATGTGTATCAAAGCATATTCTATTGTGGACTGGTAATCACAAAATAGTATTATGTTATTATTAGACAATATAATGTCAGTGGAGAAAAGTACCAGAACCTATTGTTCTGTAGGCAGGTGGTCATATAGCAATATAGTATTAAACAGTATAATGTGATTGATGAACTCTCATTACATTTTTATGAAAAATAGCGTTTGTTTGCACACCTGCCTAAATCAATATCTTAAAGAGATATGGGCCGCGTGCGGTCATTATTTGTCTGTAACTTAATGGTCCCACATGTGCATGGAAATTATGAAAATATATACCTTATTATCCATGTTAGAGATGTGTATCAGAGCATATTCTATTGTGGACTGGTAATCACAAAATAATATTATATTATTATTAGACAATATAATGTCAGTGGAGAAAAGTACCAGAACCTATTGTGCTGTAGACCGGCGATCACATAGCAATATAGTTTTAAACAGTATAATGTGATTGATGAACTCTCATTACATTTTTTTATGAAAATAGCGTTTGTTCGCACACCCGCTCAAGTCTGTGACGATACATATAAAAGCCTATGTACTAGATAGATGTGTAGATGTGCACACTTATGTCAGAAGTCCTAATGGTCCAGAATAAAATAGTATCCGATAGAAACGGACAATTCATAGGAAGGATAGTAGATCATAGTCTCGGTTGAGACCCTTAGGTGACAGTGTGTCCAATGTATGGATCCAATAGGCCTCACGGCGTTTTAGTTGCCGTATCCGATCACCACCCCTTCTTGATTGTGGTACCTGTTCCAAAATTTGGAACCTCAGTTGAGCTATTGTATGACCCGCGGAAATGAAATGAGATGGAACAGGCAGAAGTGTATTTTTGCAGCGGATAGTAGATTTATGTTTTGAAATACGGTCCTTTGCTGGTTGAGTCGTTTCGCCAATATATAAAAGGCCGCATGGACACTTGATGGCGTATATGACATAAGGGGTATTACAGGTAAAATAGCCCCGAATTCTGAATGTTTTGCCAGTATAAGGGTGATGAATAGTCTCACCCTTTAAGACATTAGAGCATTGGGTGCAGTTAAGGCAAGGGAATGTGCCTATTCTAGGTTTTTTAATGAAACCTTGTGTTGTCCTAGGTTTTGTAGACCCTAGGTCAGCTCGAATTAAGGAATCTCTCAGATTAGGGGCACGGCAAAAACAGGGGAGGAATGGTTTTGCAAATTCGGAGATATCTGGATGGGCTTTTTGTAGAAGGGGCCAATGTTGGCGAATAGATCTGTGGATGATATATGCAAAAGGGTGATAGGAATGTACAAAAGTTATTCTGCCTGTATTATCCTCTCTGTTATGGGTTCGTGTAGACAAAGAAAGATCCAAGGTACGCTGTGGGTAACCCCTCTCTATGAACTTAGCATTCATCTCCGTTAAACGTTTATTCAGAATGGTAGGGTTAGAAACAATTCGTTTCACCCGGTGAAACTGTGACCTGGGGATTGAGTTTTTCATAGTAGTGGGATGAAAGCTGGAGAAATGAAGTAAGCCATTGCGGTCAGTTGGTTTTGTATATAGATCCGTGGTCAGTTTGCCCTCAGGATCTTTGACGACCATTGTGTCCAAGAAATTAATTTTGGACGGGTCGTGGGAGATGGTGAAGCTAAGGCCCGGCCATGATGTATTAAGGAATTGATGGAAAGAGATGAGGGACTCGAACGTGCCCCCCAAATGCAAAAAACGTCATCAATGTAGCGTTTCCACGTTATCACGTTATCCCTAAACAGGGGACTACTGTAGATGACTGTTTCTTCAAAATGAGACATGTAGCAATTAGCATATGGGGGCGCTACGTTCGAGCCCATTGCGGTCCCGCGTATCTGGAGAAAAAAATCATCCTGGAACATGAAGTAGTTTTTGGTTAGTACGATAGTCAGAAGGTCAATACAAAGGTTGATGTGTGTACTACTGAAATCAGAGATTTCAAGAAGATGTCGTACTGACTGTATGCCATGTGAATGAGGTATAGAAGTGTAAAGATCCTTTACATCAAATGTTACCAATAGAGAGTCTCTAGGGACGTGATCAATTGAACGAATGATGTCCAGAAAGGATCCAGTATCCAGAATAAAAGAGCGGCTAGTCTTAATCAGGGGGGTCAAGATTTTTTCCAAATAAATCGCAATGGGAGATAGAATCGAGTCAGATGCTGCGACAATAGGTCGGCCTGGGGGTTGTTGGAGATTTTTGTGAATTTTAGGTAATAGGTAAAAAACCGGAGTTACTGGGTTTTGAGATATGAGGAAATCATATGTTTTCTGGTCTATGATTCCAGCTTCACAGTATCCCCCCACTATGTCCTTGATGTAGTGTCTGGTTGTATTAGTGGGGTCATTGCTTAATTTGCGATAGATGGTGTCATCATTAAGTTGACGGAGGGCTTCTGAGATATAATAGGAGCGGTCCATGACCACAATGGCTCCCCTTTATCGGCGGGTTTTATGATTATGTTGTTGTCTGTTGAAAGAGATCTGAGTGCATGGTGATCTACTGCTGACAGATTCGTTGAATAGTGTAATTTACCTCGGTCTATGTCTGATTTAAGGGCATTAAAGGAGGAATCGATAACATCAATAAACGTTTCTAGGGCATTGGAACCCTTGGTGGTCTAAATGTGCTCTTGCTCCTAAGACCCAAAGTAGTGACGGAAAGGCGATTCGTGTCTGTAAATAGAATCTCGTATAATAGGTGTTTCATTCATAGGTTGTGAAAAATACACCTTAAGTCTGAGTAGTCTGTAAAACCGTTGGAGATCCATTTCTAAGTCGAATGTTCTGTATTTATAGGAGGGGCAGAAACTCAGTCCCTTCTGTAGGACATTATATTCTGCAACGCTTAGTGTCCGTGATGAAATGTTTATGACCAGAGGGCAATTTTCTTCCTGTGACACGCACGGCCATCAGTTTCCGCCCATGACTCTCCCAGTTCTCACACCCACCACCGCTATTGGCTAGACTAAATCACTAGTCCCGCCCTTTCCCCTTTTTAGTCTCTAATGCTGAGTCTGCCTTCACTGCACAAGGACCAGCGGCGGATACCGCGTCCCTCCCACGGCATGCAGCGGAGACCTGACTTAAAACTCTCACCCAGGTATGATCACCGCCGGTTCGTACACCGGATCTATTCCCCTATATGCCTCCACTACTGGATGAATTGAATGAGGCTTTTGTTTTCAGATACTCACCTTTAACCCTTACTTTGGAGATCTACCTGGTATGTCATACCTTTGATATTTTTGATCACGGGCCGCTGTCACTTTTTCTCATTATGTCTTATCACCCACCAGATCCCAACAGTATCTACTGCTTACCTCTGAATTGGGTATTTCTACCCCCTCCCGGTACTTAATGGTACGTCTTATTTTCTGTGCTATATCACCCTCACGTCTCATCTGGTCTGAAGAGTCTGTCCCTAACTATTTGAGGACTAGCATACTTCTATATAAAGATGATTTTCTCTAGTAAACCACGTTCATATTATACTATTGTACATACCTTGGTTATATTATTATGTTTTCTTTGCAACTTTACTTTTATCTTTATTGTAAGAATTTTGAAAATCCTTTTTGTTTTTGTATTACATATATGTAGTGGCTGATGAAGGTCCGAAATTTAGGACCGAAACGTTTCACTACCGTGGACTACAATAAATATTTACCCTTTTCGCTAAGTTGAGTGCCGAGTTCTCTTTTCATTGCTACATCGCAATGACAGGCAGAGCCTGACATCCCGGCGCAGCACAGCTGATTACCTGCTTCCCCGGCGGTGACGTCATCGGACTGACTGCTTTACGGCCGGGATTACCCAGCAGTCACTGCAGTTATCGCGAGAAACTGCATGTGACCGCCGGGGAGAAGAGGATGGCGGCCATGAAGCAGTCCGGGATGTGACCGCCGGAGATCTTCTGCCGGGTAAGTGCCGCTGACTCCTGACAGACCCGACCGACGGACACTGACAGTGACAGTGACAATTCCGATTCCGGTATCCGATATGACGAAAATATCGGAACTCGGAATCGGAATTCTGATACAGCCAATATCGGCCGATACCCGATATTTGCAGTATCGGAATGCTCAACCCTACTCATGACCATGACTAATTTTGTGAGAAGCACCTGTTTATACAGAGTCTCTATGCGCCTGTTTATTGGATAGATTGTAACATTTCTTGCATACTACCATTTATCCCAAGTAATATTTCACGCTATCTTTGTCATAGCAGCATTGTAGCTACTTATTTGTTCACATGAATCACTTACAAATCCCCCTCTGCCCTTCAGTATGTAAAGCCGTGCACCCATCGCTGATCTGCAAACATTTAATACAATCCCCAGCTTAAGCCAGGAGGTGATATTACTGAATTTACAAAGTTGTAGACTCAAGGGCAATGACCTCTTGTACAGGACAAGATTGTTTACCGTATTAAATTATTGATACTGTTTATGACCTGGCGATAGGAATGTAATACCTTCGCAGGGATAAATTTATTGTCAAAGGTCTCTCATTCTTGGACGCAATGTGACGGTTCTCACAGTCAGATTTTTTTTGTAGCAATGATGAGAAAAGGGGAGCAGAAGAAGTTAGCTGAAAAATAAGGTCACTTAACCCCTTTCCGACATCGGGCTTAATGGTACGCCAATGTCGGACTCCCTCCCTTTGATGTGGGCTCCGGTGCTGAGCCCACATCTTTCTCGGGACATGTTAGCTGTTTTGAACAGCTGACATGTGCCCGCAATAGCCGCGCATGGAATCATGATCCACCTACGGCTATTAACTAGTTAAATGCCGCTGTCAGTGTTTGACATCACTTTCGGTGTGATGTCATAATACCGGAAGGTCCTTGGCTAATGTACATGCGTTCCATGGTGGAGTGCACGCCGGGTACTGACTGCAAGCTTCCGGTTATATCAGCGTGAGTTTATTACACACCGGGGGAATCATTGTATCTGTATTTTTGAGCCTATGATTCGCCTTTCTTTGTGATTAAACCGCCCAGGATAGGGTAGGCGGGGCTCATTGAAGTGTTTGATTGGGTGGTTATTTAAATCCAGCCCCATTTACCACCGATACCATCATTCGACATCATGGTATCTGGCATTATGGACATCAGCAGCATTCTCTATACCTCCTGATGAACCGCTACGGCAGGGAGACGCCTCGGGGTGTCTCTACACAAGATAAGTGGCCACTTTACAATCTTATTTTTCTATCTATGTCCTCCTTGTTGTTTAGGACATGTAAATCTATTGTAATGTCTATTAGACATATGGTTGGTCCTTGTCTATCATGATGTGGATTTAACTAATTCTTATTATTTAATGTATTTTTGACTGGGATTGCATGCATTGTATATAGGGCATTCTGATGCCTTATCTCTGCACTATCTTGAAATTGTTTTACCACCTATGAGATTAGGGAGTGGAAGGGGAGCGAGGGATAGTCCTGGTTGAGTGGGGGCACCAAAAAATCGTTAATTAGGGTGCCAACCTCCACAGACAGGCAGAGATCAGATAGGCCTAGGTCAGGGCTTTGCAGCATCTCAGAACAGGTCTTTTTTCTAATTGTGGCATTTGCCATTTTTTCACTGGGAATGATGTACAATAATAAAATATATTGTGGTAACGTGTTAGCCAGAAAAATCGATGTGAATATTTTTCCGTCCAAAGATGACAAGAGTATTCTTAGAGTGATACCTTTATTGGCTAACCAGAAAATTATAAATGTTCGCAAGCTTTCAGAGCTCAGAGGCTCCTTCTTCAGGCAAGATTTCCATCCAAATGTAATCTTTCCTGAAGAAGGAGCCTCTGCGCTCTGAAAGCTTGCGGACATTTATAATTTTCTGGTTAGCCAATAAAGGTATCACTCTAAGAATACTCTTGTCATCTTTGGACGGAAAAGTATTCACATTCACTGGGAATGTGTTTTTTAATAAATTAATAAATTAGTACTTTTACAGGATTATACGTTCACTTTTAAAAGTTTAAATCACCCCCCTTTCCACCCATTCAAAATAAAATAATAAAAATAAAATCAAACATACAGATATAAGGTATCGCCGCATTCAGAATCGCCCGATCTATCAATAAAAAAAGGAATAACCGATTGCTAAAACGGCGTAGCGAGAAAAAAATGCAAAACGCCAAAATTACATTTTTTTGGTCTCTGCGGCATTGCATTAAAATGCAATAACGGGCAATCAAAAGATCGCATCTGCACCAAAATGGTATCATTAGAAACGTCAGCTCAACAAGCAAAAAATAAGCCATCGCCCAACCCGAGATCACGAAAAATGGAGACACTACGGGTCTCGAAAAATAGCTCATTTTTTTCTTTTTTTTAAGAAAGTTTGGATTTTTTTTCTCACTTAGATAAAAAATTAACCTAGACAGGTTTGGTGTCTATGAACTCGTGGAGAATCATAATGGCAGGTCAGTTCTAGCATTTAGTGAACCTAGCGAAAAAGTCAAATAAAAAACAAGTGTGGGATTGCACTTTTTTTTGCAATTTCACCGCACTTGAAATTTTTTTCCTGTTTTCTAGTACATGACATGGTAAAACCTATGGTATTGTTCCAAAGTACAACTCGTCCTGCAAAAAAAAAAGCCCTCACATGGCCATATTGATGGAAAAATAATAAAGTTATGACTCTGGGAAGAAGAGGAGCGAAAAACGAAAACGCTTTACCAAAAAAAGCTCTGGGGGTTAAGGGGTTAAAGAGGAGCTTTTAAAAAAAAGATAAACTTTTTAACTCTAGCTTCATTTAGCCACCACTGAATTGAATCAAGGCTAGATGAATTTGACTACAATTTTATAAAAGTTTTGATTCTTAATTATTTTGTGAATAACTGGAAAAGGTGTGAAAGAAAAAAAAATTAAAACCTCTCCGCTTCCTTGTTTCGCTGCTGCAGTCTGGATCTCCGCGCAGCTCCCTTTGACTTCCACTTTACTTTTTCACATCGCGACCCATGCTGACGAGGCCTCAGATGATGCATTTCCTGATGTCAGAAGCCTAATCAGTGCCTGAGTGTAGATGCCGTAAGATGCCATGGAGCAGTAAAGAAGAAGCTGGAGGAGCTGTGCGGAGATCCAGACATGGGGCTGGGCAGATGAGCAGAGCGGTGACATTTTTGGTACCCTACATCTATTTTTCACTTCGTTATGGAGTATAATGAGGCACATTTGATTCTCATCGAATAAATTTGATCCAAATCGAATTTCAAGATAAGTGCCAGCTTAAAATTTTAGCAGATGGTAACTGTGTGTCCCCCATTTGCAGTCTATAAGCCACTTGGGTATGGTCTTTATTGTCATCTGCAACCTTGGAGCTTGATAATTTCCTAGGGGACTTCAGAGATGCTGATTATGCCATGTGGAGGAAATATTGTTGCATTGTATGTGTTGTTTGATGGGTTTCCTGGAAGCTCAGTTGGGGTCAACTGGTTGTCTGTCATGGAGCGGTGCGGAAGGTTGGCCTTGTATGGGTGGGGAAACGAAGTGCGATGGAACCAGGTCAGGACAGAGAAAATCCTATATAAGGAAGAGGTTTTGCACCATTCTTAGGAAAATAGACTCACAAAGTAAAGGTTTCAGGTCTATGCCAAAGTAAAGTAATTTTTTTGGTCTACAACATGTGTCCTGACAGTGACCTCTATGACACAGCAAACAAGTCAAGACCCCGTCCACCATGGCAGTTGCATGCCCTGCATTGGAAGAAGGTTTGCTAGAATTTCTGGGAGCATTGGATTACAATTTAAACAGACATTTGTTGACAAAATTTGGTCTTAGGCTAAGTTCACATTTGCGTATATGTGCACAGCGTATCATCTGCATACACAAACACATTCAAAAACGCATGCAAACGTTTTTATCCGCATCATCTTACACATGAGGCCCCAAAAAAAGCTGCGTGTCCATGCATTTGTATGCGTTTTGGCATGTGCTTGCGTTATTTATGCACATGCGGTCGATGTAATCAGTTCCTGGACATGCGCAGTCTGAAGTCCACATGCGCATTGAATGCATCCATGCACATGTCCTTGCGTACTAATGCGTTCCCATAGACAGTAATGCGGTTTTTTATGCACTCATCCGCATGTGCATGACCGTGCATATTTGACGGATTCAAAAAATGCAACATGTTGCGTTCGCCGGACACCGCCGCACACCGCGACGTAGTGTAGTGAAAACCATATATCAAACTACATGAAATGACATGGGTAACTGTATGTAAACCATGTGTCATTTCATGTCGGGTTCTGTATTAATTTACAATTGAATTAGCGGCTATTATACTATGTAGAAGTGTATGAACTATAAATATATGTATATATATATGTCTCAATGACACTATATATTTTTATATATATATATTATATATTCTATGTGTATATATCTATTCTTTCTTTTGTGATGTAAAAACTGTCATTGGGATCCATTATATGTCGATTTTGCAAGCTGACGAGAAATTCTCACCATACGGATGCCATACGGATGACATACGGATGCTTACATGCGCAAAATACGCAGCCACACCACGAGAAAGGAAGAAATATGAATAAATGTGCTGGCAACATTTCTGCGTAATACGGCCGTACAATACGGTCCGTTTTTTTTTTACGGTGAGTGTGACGCCGGCCTAAATTCTATTCCCAAGTGAATATGATTTCAGGATAAGATCTTATAATGAATCCATATGCCAAATACTATCCAAAAATGATCGCAGATCCCAATAATAATAAAATCCTTTATTTTTATGTAGCGCTAACATATTCTGCAGCGCTTTACAGTTTGCAAACATTATCATCGCTGTCCCCGATGGGGCTCACAATCTAAATTCCCTATCAGTATGTCTTTGGAATGTGAGAGAAAACCGGAGAACCCGGAGGAAACCCACACAAACATGGGGAGAACATATAAACTCCTTGCAGATGTCCTTGGTGGGATTTGAACCCAGGACTCCAGCAGTGCAAGGCTCCAGTGCTAACCACTGAGCCACCATACTGCCCCTAAAAAGAATGCTGACCCAAAAATCAATACGTTGCCACATAAGTGCCCACAGAGATATATACTGTGCTGCTTTTTCCCGTTTAACCTCTACTGCCCATCATTAATCGATATACTATAATGGAGGACATGATCATTAAGGAGGTGGCAATCCAGGGTCCGACTGGTCCACCGGGAAACCGGAGAATCCTCCAGTGGGCCCACCCTCTGACCAGAACCACAACTCCTGCCTCCTTCATTTGCCTGCTCTGCCCTGTATTCTGATTGGGTGTAACGAGCAGTGAATGCGTTATTCTATCCTGGTGCAGCGGGCCGCCTGTACTGCTCAGCAACAAGTGATGTGATGTCAGTACTTTCTGAAGTGAGTGATGAAGGAATGGGTGATGACATGATTATGGTTTAATTTAGATTAATTAAAGGATTCTGTCATTCTTTCAATTAAAGGATTTTATTCTTGCTGTGTGTTTATTTACCATATAACTATAGGATAAGGAATGGATAACTGTCTTATAGACACCTCTCCATTACTAATCATTGGGCTTGATGTCACCTGACAATACAAAGGTGACATCAACCCCACAAACATCAACCCCACTTGCCACCGCTACAAGGCAAATGGGAAGAGCCGGGCAAAGTGCCAGTTTTGGCTCATCTAATAGATGCACCTTTTGTGAGTGGCTGTGGCCTGCTGTTTTTAGGTTGTGGGGGATATCAATGGCCCCTTACCAGCATGAGAATAGCAGCCCTCAGCTGTCTGCTTTGACAAGGCTGGTTGTCAAAAAATCAAAAATGGGGAGATCTCACATAGTTTTTTTATAATTATTTATCAAAAATACAGAGGAAATCACACCAATTTTTTTCTAATTGTTTATTTAGAGCGCAGGCCAGTTTATTTAGATGAATACTCCCATCAGCCACTCCGCTCTCGCTGTTATAGCAGCACTGCGTAGGCTGTGAGATCATTTGACAGCTGGTAATCGATTGTCTGACAGGCAGTATGATTTACCGCCGATCAGAATTCAGTATTTGCTGTGCTGTCATGGACATGACTGCTTGGCAAACACTGGATGTTCAAGTAAATGGATTCCGGGAACTGTTCTGGTACCCAAACCCAAACTTTTTTTTTTAACTGGCCGGACCCGAATATACAGATGTCTGCCCATCTCTAATCCTGTGTCTAGCGTGTGACTGGTATGCATGTGTCCTGTGTTTAACGAGTGACTGGTGTGTATATTTTCCTATAGCAATATTGCGTTTCCAATTTTTCAAAATTACATATTTACATAATTTAGCACTTACCTATTTTATATGGTAGTAATAGAGTTCCGATTTTCTAGATTTACCATTCTAAACAATCCAAAGTGCAGCTTCATATTTTCTTAGTACTGGTGTACTCCTCCAGGGTCATCGTATCCCACCCCTGGCAGGATTTACTAAACCATCCATTGAAGGAGAACTCGCCACCTCTCGTGGCAGCCCGTTCCAATCATTGATCACCCTCACTGTCAAAAAGTTTTTTCTAATATCTAATTCGTATCTTCTCCCTTCCAGTTTTATTCCATTGCTTCTCGTGTTTCCCTCTACTGACCTTCGCTCCGTTCCGCAACAGAAATCACAACATCTAAGGAAAAGAAGTGTCTTATAGCTAGGGTTGAGCGATACTTTCCGATATCCAAAAGTATCGGAATCGGAATGGTATCGCCGATACCATTAAAATATCGGCTATACCCGATACCGATACCGGAAGTCCCATGTAAGTCTATGGGAACAAAATATCGGAATTAAAAAAACCCATTCTTGCCTTGTTGGTTAATTGTACATGAAGGAAAACAACAAAGAGTAATGTACAATGTATTGTGGAAGGTTGAGGAGACATTAAAGGCATAGATGTTTAACCCAATCAAATGGAATAGCATAAATATTTTTTTTTTTAAAGATGTTCGGATTGACGAAGAAATTGACAATGTTGTTAACGTTTTTTCTATTTTGGCAAATATGTATATTTCACAACTTCCATGCTCTTCACCTTTTTAACTTTTCACACACTTTCTCCTTCATAATCTTCAGCAGCATCATCTTTTTCATCAAATTATTCTTCATCTTCACCTTCTTTATCTTCTTCTTAAACTTCTTGCTATTCATCTTTTTGTTAACATTACTCAGATTCTTCTTATTAAACTATTATTCTTATTCATATTGTACTTCATCTTCTTCATCATATTCTTATTTGTGACAGAGAATCCTGTACTTGTAATCTGTCAAAGTATGAATTTTTCATCCTTCCGTTCTTGCTGTCACAAAAGATTTAAATTACAACAGTATTTGTCCGTGTTCAGTTTAGCCTGCAGCAGCAGGCATTTTCCAGGGGCACCACGAGGAGGAACGGACTCACCCCATACACTGCTTAGTCTTCTTCTGCTTATAATTTAGAGCATATATTTTGCTCTTCATTTTGGTCTTATACTTCATGTTCTTCTGCTTTTTGATCTTCTGCTTATTGTTGTTAAGTCTCTTGTTCTGTATCTTGTAGTTTGTCTTAACCTTCTTAGTCCTGTTTGGTAATCTTTTATTTCTTCTTTGTGGTGGTGTTTAGGCTGGTTGGCTTGATGCTCGTCGTCCTTGTGGTCGTCATCTTCTTCGGGGTGGTCATCAGGGTCGTCGTCTTCATTGTTGGAGATCCAGAGTGATTACCCAAAAAAGCATTGAAAAAAATCTTCAATTTGTAAATGTAGCAGAAGGTACAAGAGTCAATGCAAGTAACGAGGACCAGCTGACTGTGCTGGAACCCGGAGGGGCAGCAGAAGGAAAAGAGCCAATGGCACAACCGAGAACCAGCTGACGTTACTGGGACACGGTTACTAAGCAGGAGGTACCTGTGCTCCAAAGCACTACCAAGGACCAGCAGACATTGCTGGAACTCGGATACCGAGATGGAGGCACCTAGGCCAAAGGCACTGCGGAGAACCAGCTGACGGTACTGGAACCCGGACAGGTAGCAGAAGGTACAAGAGCCAATGCAAGTAACGAGGACCAGCTGACTGTGCTGGAACCCGGAGGGGCAGCAGAAGGAAAAGAGCCAATGGCACAACCGAGGACCAGCTGACGTTACTGGGACACGGTTACTAAGCAGGAGGTACCTGTGCTCCAAAGCACTACCAAGGACCAGCAGACATTGCTGGAACTCGGATACCGAGATGGAGGCACCTAGGCCAAAGGCACTGCGGAGAACCAGCTGACGGTACTGGAACCCGGACGGGTAGCAGAAGGTACAAGAGCCAATGCAAGTAACGAGGACCAGCTGACTGTGCTGGAACCCGGAGGGGCAGCAGAAGGAAAAGAGCCAATGGCACAACCGAGGACCAGCTGACGTTACTGGGACACGGTTACTAAGCAGGAGGTACCTGTGCTCCAAAGCACTACCAAGGACCAGCAGACATTGCTGGAACTCGGATACCGAGATGGAGGCACCTAGGCCAAAGGCACTGCGGAGAACCAGCTGACGGTACTGGAACCCGGAAGGGTAGCAGAAGGTACAAGAGCCAATGCAAGTAACGAGGACCAGCTGACTGTGCTGGAACCCGGAGGGGCAGCAGAAGGAAAAAAGCCAATGGCACAACCGAGGACCAGCTGACGTTACTGGGACACGGTTACTAAGCAGGAGGTACCTGTGCTCCAAAGCACTACCAAGGACCAGCAGACATTGCTGGAACTCGGATACCGAGATGGAGGCACCTAGGCCAAAGGCACTGCGAAGAACCAGCTGACGGTACTGGAACCCGGACGGGTAGCAGAAGGTACAAGAGCCAATGCAAGTAACGAGGACCAGCTGACTGTGCTGGAACCCGGAGGGGCAGCAGAAGGAAAAGAGCCAATGGCACAACCGAGGTGTAATGTATGTAGTACAGTTCATATAGCGTCTTGTGCTTGGGTGCGATGAAAATACATGAGACACAGGTTTGATATAGAAAGTCTTGTATTACTTCATACAAGTTGGCAAAAATAGTCACACAGTTTGCAGACACAGAAGCAGGAGACACAGCAGGCCAGAGTAATCTAAGCTCAGCAATCACTCTCCACAACAGGTTCAGGATCTTCTTCTCTGTTACCGTAAGTCCATGCAAACGTGGGTCTTTCAAAGAGCAGGGTTCAGAGTCCACAAGTGCTTCAGAGTTCCTCAGTAGAAATAGCTGGAGTACAAGGTCCAAGGCTTTAGGAGTCAGGTCACAGGTTCACTGCAGGCTAGATTCTGAAGCACTGATTGCTCAGCTGTGGCTGCTTAAGAACCCAAAAGGAGAGAATCAGGGCGGGAACATGCAAGCTGGAAACTCCATTTTGACTGAGGGCAAGATAGCTGCAGCAAGACAGAAAGTAAAATGGCTGACGAACACACTGAGTTTCAGGAACATGTACACAGAACCTTACATTACTCCCCCCTTAGGGACAACCTCCGGATGACCTCAGGCCAGGCTTGTGTGGGTACCTCTGATGAAACTGACGGAGCAAGCGAGGAGCATTAACGTTATTGACTGGTTCCCATGAGTTGTCCTCCACTGGGTAGCCCTGCCATTTAATCAGATATTGTAACTGATTTCTATACAACCTGGAATCTAAAATCCTTTCCACCACAAATTCTTCCTGACCATCGACTAGCACTGGGTCAGGGCAAGGAGAAGAACGTCCAGGAAACGTATTGGGTGTCGCAGCCTTTAGTAGGGATACATGAAAGACAGGGTGAATTCTCATAGTTCTGGGCAGTTGAAGACGACAAGCAACGGCACTTATAATTTTACTGATTTTATAGGGTCCAATGTACTTATGTCCCAACTTAGACGATGGAATCCTTAACTTAAGATTTCTGGTTGACAGCCAGACCAAGTCTCCTACCTTGAAAGCTGGTGCAGGTTTACGAAATTTATCTGCTGCTTTCTTGTACCTTTCCTGAGCCGATTCCAGATTCTCCTTTAGAAGATCCATATTCTTCTGTAAAGACGTGATTTTTCAGCCACTGCTGGTAAAGGCGTTTCTATGGGAAATCGTGGTAGAATGTTAGGATGATAACCTAGATTAGAGTAAAAAGGAGACTGCTTAGTGGAGGCACTCTGAGAGTTGTTATACGAGAAACTCAGCTAATGGAAGTAGATCCACCCAATCATCCTGTAGGTGGCAGATAAAGCAGCGGAGATACTGCTCCAGGGTTTGATTGGTTCGTTCGGTCTGTCCATTAGTCTGGGGATGAAAAGCAGAAGAAAGGTTTACTTTAATGTCCAATGCTGCACAGAAATTTTGCCAAAACCTAGAAGTGAATTGCACCCCTCGATCCAAATAACCTCATCCGGTACTCCATGTAAGCGAAACACATCTTTAATCATCAAATCTGATGTCTGTTTTGCAGTGGGTAAGCCGACACAAGGGATAAAATGAGCTGCCTTTGTTAGACGGTCAACCACCACTAGAATGGTGTTCTTCCCTTGAGAGGTTGGTAACTCCACAATGAAGTCCATAGAAATGGATCCCCACGGGCGGGACGGGGTGGGAAGAGGCTGTAACAGACCAGTTGGTGAGGAGCGAGGTGTTTTGCATCTTGCACAGACTTCACATGAAGTGACATAGTTTAAAACATCCTTCCTGCAAGTGGGCCACCAAAAGAAACGAGAGAGAAATTCCTTGTCTTTAGAATTCCTCTATGCCCAGCTATCTTGGAATCGTGAATGAGTTGCAATACTCTCAATCTGACTGTTTCAGGAATATACAGGCGTTGTCCCTGAATCCACACACCATTCTTAAAGACAAGACTTACGTCCCTTGGGGGTTGTGCCAAAAAGGAATCCGCATGGTATGCTTCCTTGATGTCCTTAAGTAGGTCTTGATTATGAATTACTCCTAGGAATCTAGAGTCAGGAAGAATAGTCTTAGGAGGAGTAATTGGACGTGTCTCTGCTGAGTAAATCCTAGAGAGTGCATCAGCCTTTCCATTGCGCGATCCTGGTCTATAAGAAATGATAAAATTAAATTGGTTTAAGAAAAGATTCCAGCGAGCCTGGCGAGGAGTCAGGCACTTAGCCGACCTGATAAACTCAAGGTTACGATGATCTGTCAGGACGACTATTTGCTGTGCAGCTCCCTGAAGAAGGTGTCTCCATTCTTTGAAGGCGGCAATAATGGCCAACAACTCTCTATTGCCCACATCGTAGTTCCTCTCAGCCGAAGACAACTGCTGGGAAAAGAAGGCACAGGGATGCAAGACATTCTTCTCACCTGTTCTCTGAGAGAGTATAGCTCCAACGGCACAGTCTGAAGCATCCACCTCTATTATGAAGGCAAGCTCGGGGTTGGGATGTACTAGGATAGGTGCAGTGGTAAATTTATCTTTTAGACGGGAAAATGCTTCCTGGGCTTGGGGAGTCCAGAAGAACCTAGACTCTTTCCGGGTAAGTTGGGTGATAGGTGACACTACCTCAGAGAAATTTCTAATGAAACGTCTATAGAAGTTGGCAAACCCGATGAAGCGCTGTACCTCCTTCACATTTCTAGGACTTGGCCAATCCTTGATGGCTTGGGTTTTGCTTCCATCCATACTAATTCCTTGTGTAGACAGTACATACCCCAGAAATTGAATTTCGGTCCTATGGAATTCACACTTTTCAAGTTTGATGTAAAGATGATTTTGTCTTAGACGTTCCAAGACCATTCTCACATGTCCATGATGTTCCTCTGTGGAGTTAGAAAAAATTAGAATATCATCCAAATAAATTACCACGAATGTATCTAGGAGATCCCTGAAGATGTCATTCACCAAGTGTTGGAAAGTGGCTGGGGCGGTACTCAGACCAAAAGGCATAACTAGATATTCAAAGTGTCCATAGCGTGACCTGAATGCAGTCTTCCATTCATCCCCAGGTCTAATACGGACTAAGTTATAGGCCCCACGAAGATCTAGTTTAGAGAAAATTTTGGCATGTCGCACTCTCTCCAATAACTCAGGGATTAAAGGCAATGGATAACGGTTTCTAATAGTAACCTTATTGAGTTCCCTATAGTCTACGCATGGTCTCAGAGATCCATCTTTCTTCTTTACAAAGAAGATGGGTGCACCTGCAGGAGATGAAGAGGGGCGTATGAAGCCCTTGGCTAGATTTTCGTCTATGTAATCCTTTAAAGCCTTTAGCTCGGGCCCCGCCAGGGGGTAGATCTTACCAAAAGGTATCTCTGCTCCAGGCAATAATTCAATTGGACAATCATATGGACGGTGAGGAGGAAGCTGGTCAGCGTTCTTCTTGTCACATAAATCCACATAGTCCTGGTATACAGCTGGTAGTTCAGGGACTGACATGGTTCCTTTAGGAACAGAGCAAGCTGAAACTTTTGGACTCATCTGTTTCTCTGGAAAGTGTAATTCCTTGGTCTCCCAGTTAATGGTAGGATTCTGAGCCTGCAGCCATGGTAGCCCTAGAATAATGGGAAAGTGGGGAGAAGAGATAAGCATAAAGGACAGTTTCTCTTGATGATCTTTACCCATAAGAACCCTCAAAGGCTCTGTTTCCTGATCCACTGGTCCAGAGGTCAGCAGGGAGCCATCCACAGTTTCCATCTGTACTGGAGTAGCCTTCTTCACTGAACGTATCCCCTGTTTCAGAGCAAAGGAGACATCCATAAAATTTCCACTTGCCCCTGAGTCGATCATAGCAGAGCTAGACACCCAAGCTGAGTCAACCCAGAGTTTGATGGAAAGAAAGCAATGAGAATTGTTTTTCTTACAACTCAGCTGGGACACCGCTGAGGAAACTTGAAAAATGGCAGCGTTTACACAGTCAACGTCCTCAGAGGTAACGGAGTTTAAGTCCGAGAAATCAAGATCTGTTGCTGCAGATCTCTCTGGAGCCTGAGGCTCGGACCTGACAGATCCCCTCTCGCAACACTCACAATGAATGAGTGCTGCAGTAGTCTTACGAGAACGGCTGGGGCAGTTTATAATGAAGTGCCCTGACTTACCACAATAGAAACATAGATTTTCCTTAAAACGATGTTCCTTGCGTGCATCACTAACCCGTCGTTGTAAAGAGTCTACCTGCATGGGTTCAGGTTCAGGTTCCCGTGTAATCCTACTCAAAGGTTCCTTAGCTGGAGAGGAAGGTAGGAAAAGGTTAGTGCGATTGCTTTCGAACCATCTCTCTTGCCTGCGTTCAGTCAGACGAGTATCAATACGGATGCAGTAGTTAATAAAGTCACCTAACGCAGTGGGAGGGTCGGCACGAGCAAGTTCATCCTTAATCAGTGGTAGATAACCCCTTTCGAAAAATAGATTTTTTGGCGGAACTGTCCCAGGTGGTATCAAGGGCCCATCTCTGAAATCCAAGGCATATTCAGCTACCGAGTGCTTACCTTGGCGCAAAGCTAACATGGCTGCTTCAGCTGTTGCACCTCGATTGGGGTCATCAAACACCTGCCCCATGGCTGAAATAAAAGCATCAAGGTGATTCAAACAATCATCCTCAGTCTCAATCAGAGGGTTTGCCCACATCAAAGCCTTGTTGGTAAGCAACATAATTATAGTAAGCACCTTAGATCGTTCAGTGGGAAATTGTGAAGCATGTGCAGAAAAAAAAAGATTGCATTGATTAATAAATCCCCTGAATTTCTCACGTTCACCGCCAAAACGAAAAGGGGGCAACTTGGGAATCCCAGAACTCGGGGCTACGGCAGGAGCCTGGACTCGCTCTTCTAGAACCTCAATCCTGGCTCGCAAATCCTGGGCAGTCTGTCCAAACACTTGCAAATTGTGATTAGTGAGGTCCTGTAGGCTTGAAAAACGGGTCTTTATATTCTGCAAATCTGCAAGGATATTATCAGTCACTCCGCAAAGTTCCTTTATGCGGGCCTCCATTTTCCAGATCTTTTAAGACAGGAGTACTGGAAGAAGAGGAGAGGAGAAAAAAAAAAACAATAGTGTTTACCTGTGGTAACACTGCAGAGAGAAAAAAAATTAAGGGAACTGCTCACCTGGAATGGTTGTGAGAAGTCACAACCACTATCATCACAGAAAGTTCACCCGGACATCTGATATCCACAGTTACAGCAGACAAAAAAGAGAAAAGGAAAAAAAAAAACAATAGTGTTTACCTGTGGTACCACTGCAGAAAAAAAAAACACTTAAGGGAATTGCTCACCTGGAATGGTTGTGAGAAGTCACAACCACTGTCATCACAGAAAGTACAACCGGACATCCGATATCCACAGTTACAGCAGACACAGCCTTTCCAGACCCAGCAGACACTAACGTTTTGGCTTCAGAATCTTGTAATGTATGTAGTACAGTTCATATAGCGTCTTGTGCTTGGGTGCGATGAAAATACATGAGACACAGGTTTGATATAGAAAGTCTTGTATTACTTCATTCAAGTTGGCAAAAATAGTCACACAGTTTGCAGACACAGAAGCAGGAGACACAGCAGGCCAGAGTAATCTAAGCTCAGCAATCACTCTCCACAACAGGTTCAGGATCTTCTTCTCTGTTACCGTAAGTCCATGCAAACGTGGGTCTTTCAAAGAGCAGGGTTCAGAGTCCACAAGTGCTTCAGAGTTCCTCAGTAGAAATAGCTGGAGTACAAGGTCCAAGGCTTTAGGAGTCAGGTCACAGGTTCACTGCAGGCTAGATTCTGAAGCACTGATTGCTCAGCTGTGGCTGCTTAAGAACCAAAAGGAGAGAATCAGGGCGGGAACATGCAAGCTGGAAACTCCATTTTGACTGAGGGCAAGATAGCTGCAGCAAGACAGAAAGTAAAATGGCTGACGAACACACTGAGTTTCAGGAACATGTACACAGAACCTTACACGAGGACCAGCTGACGTTACTGGGACACGGTTACTAAGCAGGAGGTACCTGTGCTCCAAAGCACTACCAAGGACCAGCAGACATTGCTGGAACTCGGATACCGAGATGGAGGCACCTAGGCCAAAGGCACTGCGGAGATCCAGCTGACGGTACTGGAACCCGGACGGGTAGCAGAAGGTACCCATGGAAATTTAAGATGACAGGCCGCGAGCCGGCCGCAGTTACTGAATCCCACAGTACTACAGTGGGTGATTGTCCTATTGTCACAACGGAAACAGCCTTTATTTGCATATCCCGCAGCACACATAGGAAGCACCTAAACTCCAAGCACCATAGAGTCGGCTAACCCGACCGCAACACGACAGGACAACTTATTGGAGGCTAAGTGACGTTTACACTGACAGGAAACAGATGGCGTGCTGTAACCAGTCTGGGCAGGAGTGAATACCCGTGCCAATGACACTTCCGAGCAACAACTGGCGGTGTTGAAGCCCAGGGATGAGAAGAGAACAGGTGGAGGCAGCAGGACTTTTTGCCGTTCACACAGCAGGGAACAGCTGACATTACTGAACCCCAGTAACACAGGAGCAAGTGTAGACTGTGCTAACAGCACTTCCGAGCAACAACTGGCGGTGTTGTAGCCCAGGATGAGAAGAGAACATGGTGGAGGCAGCAGGACTTTTGCCGTTATCACAGCAGGGGAACAGCTGACATTACTGAACCCCAGTAACACAGGAGCAAGTGTAGACTGTGCTAACAGCACTTCCGAGCAACAACTGGCGGTGTTGTAGCCCAGGGATGAGAAGAGAACAGGGTGGAGGCGGCAGGACTTTTTGCCGTTCACACAGCAGGGGAACAGCTGACATTACTGAACCCCAGTAACACAGGAGCAAGTGTTCACTGTGCTAACAGCACTTCCGAGCAACAACTGGCAGTGTTGTAGCCCAGGGATGAGAAGAGAACAGGGTGGAGGCAGCAGGACTTTTTGCCGTTCACACAGCAGGGGAAACAGCTGACATTACTGAACCCCAGTAACACAGGAGCAAGTGTAGACTGTGCTAACAGCACTTCCGAGCAACAACTGGCGGTGTTGTAGCCCAGGGATGAGAAGAGAACATGGTGGAGGCAGCAGGACTTTTTGCCGTTATCACAGCAGGGGAACAGCTGACATTACTGAACCCCAGTAACACAGGAGCAAGTGTAGACTGTGCTAACAGCACTTCCGAGCAACAACTGGCGGTGTTGTAGCCCAGGGATGAGAAGAGAACAGGGTGGAGGCAGCAGGACTTTTTGCCGTTCACACAGCAGGGGAAAAGCTGACATTACTGAACCCCAGTAACACAGGAGCAAGTGTAGACTGTGCTAACAGCACTTCCGAGCAACAACTGGCGGTGTTGTAGCCCAGGGATGAGAAGAGAACAGGGTGGAGGCAGCAGGACTTTTTGCCGTTCACACAGCAGGGGAACAGCTGACATTACTAAACCCCAGTAACACAGGAGCAAGTGTTCACTGTGCTAACAGCACTTCCGAGCAACAACTGGCAGTGTTGTAGCCCAGGGATGAGAAGAGAACAGGGTGGAGGCAGCAGGACTTTTTGCCGTTCACACAGCAGGGGAACAGCTGACATTACTGAACCCCAGTAACACAGGAGCAAGTGTTCACTGTGCTAACAGCACTTCCGAGCAACAACTGGCAGTGTTGTAGCCCAGGGATGAGAAGAGAACAGGGTGGAGGCAGCAGGACTTTTTGCCGTTCACACAGCAGGGGAACAGCTGACATTACTGAACCCCAGTAACACAGGAGCAAGTGTTCACTGTGCTAACAGCACTTCTGAGCAACAACTGGCGGTGTTGTAGCCCAGGGATGAGAAGAGAACATGGTGGAGGCAGCAGGACTTTTTGCCGTTATCACAGCAGGGGAACAGCTGACATTACTGAACCCCAGTAACACAGGAGCAAGTGTAGACTGTGCTAACAGCACTTCCAGGCAACAACTGGCGGTGTTGGAGCCCAGGGATGAGAAGACAACAGGGTGGAGGCAGCAGGACTTTTTGCCGTTCACACAGCAGGGGAACAGCTGACATTACTGAACCCCAGTAACACAGGAGCAAGTGTTCACTGTGCTAACAGCACTTCTGAGCAACAACTGGCGGTGTTGTAGCCCAGGGTCAAGGAGGATGTTTAAATACTATATCAAGTATTTTCCTTGTTACGTGTCAATTAAAAATGTCTATACTCCAAACAAGAGAAATATAAACTTTAGTACCATAAGATGATGATTTAACTTAAAAAAATATATGTAAATTAATAATTTACAAACATAAACGCATACATTAACATGTTGAAAAGCAATGCAAATCACAATTAAAATAGGTTAAATAATCTGCTATACGGTTTAAAATAAAAGCATACAAGTACACATCAGAATCCATTAATGATGGGTAAGTAACAGTATGTACACCATTTTTATTGTGTAGACAATGAATGGCTGACTTAAAAACATAATCAGCATTACAAGTTTTCTTTGACATTCATAAAACTTTACATTTGGTGAACAATATCACTAAAATTTTTAAAAAAATATCTAAAATTTCCATCATGTAATACTGATAATATGTGCCAATCATTTATATTAACAAAACAAAAATTTAAAAAGTGCATAGTGCAGAGTGAAAACAGATATTTATGCCTGACTGTGGACTTGCAAGCATGACAACGGATAGATAAGGTATATATAGATGAGACTGCATAGCCACAGATGGTGAATGGCGATGTAATACTGTACCTCAATAAAGTGTGCGTTACTACTACATCCTTTTTTTTATCTAGCTTTATAAAAGGTTACGTGCATGTATGGTTGCGCCTTTGTTTGGACGCACAGACTGGCTTCCTGCTGTGACGCGTTGGGTATTCGAGCGTCTGTACGTCTTAT
>JARQOD010009270.1:0-31398 GCA_033576555.1 Oophaga sylvatica | reverse complement strand
GTCTTATGCTGGGAAGTGGCCAATATTAGTATCAGCCAGTATTTTTAATAACCAGCTAAGGCAAAGCAGACAGCTGGGGGCTGATATTAATAGGCTGAGAAGGTCCATAGATATTGATTATATCCCAGCATAATAAGACCAACTCACAACTGTCTGCTTTCCCTTGGCTGGTTATTAAAAAAATGTGGGTGATCCCAAGTCTATTTTTTTTGCATTCATTGAATGTTCCAATTCTAGCACTTAGAGTCGGCTTTTCCAGATTGTCCTGGTGTGGTATAAGTCAAGGTAATTATCTATTAACAAGTACAGCAAACTAGATACTCAAGGTACTGTTCCACTACTTCACTTGGACCTCCACCTCTTGGTTCAAAATTATTATTATTGGGACCTTAACTTCGGTGCTTTAAAATGGCTGCAAAATGGTCATAGTAAGGGCTAGGTGGGCTGCAAAAGGAAGTCAAATGGAAGTAAGAGCAGGACAATTACCCTATGAACAAATGTGGAAAGGAAAATTACTTAAAATAACAGAATAATAAAAAAGAAAAAAATATAGCCTGCAACCAGTATGGGGAGGTCCAAGTAGAGCAGAGGAGGAGCTGGTGGTGTAGGTGGAAGTAGGAGGAGGTAACCAACACTTTTTTTAATTTATTCATATATTTTTTGGGGAGGTACTCTGAAACCAGGCAGTTTAACAATCTGCTGGCCACTCCCTCTCTGTAGACAGGCTGTGTAATACTCTGCAATTTTGAGAGTTGAAAACAATGAGCAGAGCATTAAATAGGAGATGCGGCCATGTTGCTTGTGATGGTGATGTAGCTGCTGCAGGGAGAAAGAGGGCATGGTCAATCTGAGTCTGCAACGTGCCCAAATGAAACACCTTCCTCTGCCGCAAGCAGGTGACAGGACGTTCTGTGTAATTTTTAGGTCCGAGCACCGTTTGAAGAATGGTGAGGCCTGAACAAGTAGAGGTGGTTTTAGATTGGTTGGCTCAGAGTGCCTTTAGTACCTTTGCTTTGCCTTCCACCCGGTCCCCTTCAGAACGCGCAGATTTGGCACCTGCTGCTCATGGGCATCTGTCTTCTACCTCTCCTCCTTGCAAACCAGGCAAGCAGTCAGTGCCCCAAGACATGAAGCGGTCATTCTTCTTTTTGATGACTCTGCTGGCTGTGGTTTCTGTGGGCCATCCACCTGGCCTTGCCTTTCAATTCAATGAGATTGAGCACACTGATGCCCATCCATTTGTTCTGTTGGAGTTTAAGAAGGAAGACCGGGCTGCGGGCACCTGTACTGCGCTGGGTCCGGAACTGTCAAGGCTGAGTCCCAAGTTGTCCGGGGGAAAGAATAGGGGACTGGACAGACCTTTGCACTCGGAAGCAGGGGGCATGGCTAAGCAAAAAGCGCTCGGAGTGACCGCGGATGGCTGTACCAAATGTGTCACTGAGCCCAGCAGCAGAGGACAAGCCGCGGGCTCTGTTAAGTTTAGTGCCACTCGTGGGCATAGGAATAGGGGCCGTGTTCAGGACTGTACTTTGTGGCTCTCTTTGCCAGACAGCACACTGCAGACCCCCCTTGTTGATAGACTGTACGCAACCCCCTTGATTTTGGCTGCACAAGTTAGTGGACCAATTGGCTCAACGGGTAAAAACCGGAGTTGCAGCCAGAAGATATACCTGTGGAGTTTCCTTTGAGGACACCGTACCGGCCGATCCTGGGACTCCGGTCCTCATCGGATTTTAAGTGACCAAGGAAGCCCCAGACACGATAAGTTAATTGCGTGGACTGTCGTCGCATTGTATTTATCTATTTCCATACAAATTCTCTGTTAACCATTCATCTTCCTGCGAGGATTATTTCTACTGTTAAATTAAATTGTAAACTCTTGCTCTGCCTTTCTTGCGTCATTGCATCCCGCAACCTGATTACACTTGGCGTAGTCGGCAGGATGCAGTCCACAAGCACAGAAGTGGCAGACCACGTGGTCACGGGTGCCCCAAGGGCCAATTTACCACTGGGGGCCATGCTCAGCAATCTCCCAAAGTTTACAGGGAGCAACTTGCTGCTATGGGACTGGACTGAGTGGGTCAAGGGAATGCTGAGGATGACACCCGCTATGCAGGCAGAGATTGCTGTGATGGCACTGGATGGGGAAGCCCGCTGTTCTGTTATGTTTCGGCCACACATGACCAGAACACTTTCACTAAGCTGTTACAAATTATGGAGGAGATGCATGGGGACCCCACGGATGTCGGAGAATTGCGCATGCACTTGTTTAGCCGCATTCAGGGCAAGGGGGAGTCCGTGACCCAACATATGAATGCCTTGCAAGAGATTTACGTGGCCATAACCAAGTGGGATGATGTGGGTGTGATGTGATTCTGAGAGACCAACTCGTAGCCAGTCTCAGAAGTCCGTTGCTTAGACAGGCTCTGTGGGAGTTCTTACTGGTTAATAGTGTTGAGCATTCCGATACCGCAAGTATCGGGTATCGGCCGATATTCGCTGTATCGGAATTCCGATACTTAGTTCCGATATTTTCCATATATCGTATACCGGAATCGGAAGTTCCCATAATTCTTTGAGAGGCAATGTGATTTTAGTCAGACAATGAGGAATCCTAAGAAGTGTGGGCACATCCTGTACTGCTGCGGTCATGTTAACTAATGGCATGGCTGTGATTGGATGCTGAAATGATGTCAGAATGCACTATAAAAGGCGCCGCCGCCATTTTAGCGTCACTGTGCTGTGAACTCAGTTAGGGAAAGAACGTTGCTCTGCTGACTCTGAGGGACAGTTAGAGATTGCGATTTAGTGTACTGTGCTTTAGGCAGGCTAGTTTACCACCGGCTGTGTAAAGCTTCCTTTTGCCTGCAGTGTTGTTTTAACAGCTCTGCAAGGTGTGTGTGAGTGCAGGTGATGCTGCAGTTTGCTCTGCATGCAACGCTGTCTGTAGGCATCTGCACGTGTCACTGACAGACTCTTTTTTTTTTCTTCAGTGTAATTCTTGCTGCTACATGCAATTGAAATAATAGTGTGACGTGCTTCCATCCGTATACAATACCTTGGTTGCAAACACTATAGAAGTCCACAAAGGAGCCTTTCACAGCAAGTGAACAGTTGTGTTTCAGTGTTCACTGCAGTCTGTGATTTTTTTTTTTTTTTGAGTGCAGATCACGCTCCAGTTACTTCAACTAATGCTGCGTGTACTCTGCTGAGCGTCTGTCACTGGCTCATCCTTGGAATTTTTCAAAAATTGCTGCTGCTTTCTTCTATTTTAAATTTACAAAAATCTATTAGTGTGACGCTCTTCCATCAAAATACAATACATTGCTTGCAAACATAATAGAAGTCCACAAAAAGGCCTTTCACAGCAAGTGAACAGTTGTGTTTCAGTGTTCACTGTAGTCTGAGGTTTAATTTTTTTGTAGGAGTGTAGATCCCGCTCCACTTCAACCACCGCAGCGTGTACTCTGCTGAGTGTCTGTCACTGGCTCATCCTTGTAATTTTTCAAAAATTGCTGCTGCTTTCTTCTATTTTAAATTTACAAAAATCTATTAGTGTGACGCTCTTCCATCAAAATACAATACATTGCTTGCAAACATAATAGAAGTCCACAAAAAGGCCTTTCACAGCAAGTGAACAGTTGTGTTTCAGTGTTCACTCTAGTCTGAGGTTTAATTTTTTTGTAGGAATGTAGATCCCGCTCCACTTACTTCAACCACTGCAGCATGTACTCTGCTGAGTGTCTGTCACTGGCTCATCCTTGGAATTTTTCAAAAATTGCTGCTGCTTTCTTCTATTTTAAATTTACAAAAATCTATTAGTGTGACGCTCTTCCATCAAAATACAATACATTGCTTGCAAACATAATAGAAGTCCACAAAAAGGCCTTTCACAGCAAGTGAACAGTTGTGTTTCAGTGTTCACTCTAGTCTGAGGTTTAATTTTTTTTGTAGGAGTGTAGATCCCGCTCCACTTACTTCAACCACTGCAGCGTGTACTCTGCTGAGTGTCTGTCACTGGCTCATCCTTGGAATTTTTCAAAAATTGCTGCTGCTTTCTTCTATTTTAAATTTACAAAAATCTATTAGTGTGACGCTCTTCCATCAAAATACAATACATTGCTTGCAAACTTAATAGAAGTCCACAAAAAGGCCTTTCACAGCAAGTGAACAGTTGTGTTTCAGTGTTCACTCTAGTCTGAGGTTTAATTTTTTTGTAGGAGTGTAGATCCCGCTCCACTTACTTCAACCACTGCAGCGTGTACTCTGCTGAGTGTCTGTCACTGGCTCATCCTTGGAATTTTTCAAAAATTGCTGCTGCTTTCTTCTATTTTAAATTTACAAAAATCTATTAGTGTGACGCTCTTCCATCAAAATACAATACATTGCTTGCAAACATAATAGAAGTCCACAAAAAGGCCTTTCACAGCAAGTGAACAGTTGTGTTTCAGTGTTCACTGTAGTCTGAGGTTTAATTTTTTTGTAGGAATGTAGATCCCGCTCCACTTACTTCAACCACTGCAGCGTGTACTCTGCTGAGTGTCTGTCACTGGCTCATCCTTGGAATTTTTCAAAAATTGCTGCTGCTTTCTTCTATTTTAAATTTACAAAAATCTATTAGTGTGACGCTCTTTCATCAAAATACAATACATTGCTTGCAAACATAATAGAAGTCCACAAAAAGGCCTTTCACAGCAAGTGAACAGTTGTGTTTCAGTGTTCACTCTAGTCTGAGGTTTAATTTTTTTGTAGGAGTGTAGATCCCGCTCCACTTACTTCAACCACTGCAGCGTGTACTCTGCTGAGTGTCTGTCACTGGCTCATCCTTGGAATTTTTCAAAAATTGCTGCTGCTTTCTTCTATTTTAAATTTACAAAAATCTATTAGTGTGACACTGTTCCATCAAAATACAATACATTGCTTGCAAACTTAATAGAAGTCCACAAAAAGGCCTTTCACAGCAAGTGAACAGTTGTGTTTCAGTGTTCACTCTAGTCTGAGGTTTAATTTTTTTGTAGGAGTGTAGATCCCGCTCCACTTACTTCAACCACTACAGCGTGTACTCTGCTGAGTGTCTGTCACTGGCTCATCCTTGGAATTTTTCAAAAATTGCTGCTGCTTTCTTCTATTTTAAATTTACAAAAATCTATTAGTGTGACGCTCTTCCATCAAAATACAATACATTGCTTGCAAACTTAATAGAAGTCCACAAACAGGCCTTTCACAGCAAGTGAACAGTTGTGTTTCAGTGTTCACTGTAGTCTGAGGTTTAATTTTTTTGTAGGAGTGTAGATCCCGCTCCACTTCAACCACCGCAGCGTGTACTCTGCTGAGTGTCTGTCACTGGCTCATCCTTGTCATTTTTCAAAAATTGCTGCTGCTTTATTCTATTTTAAATTTACAAAAATCTATTAGTGTGACGCTCTTCCAGAGGACAGCGTTTGTTGGCCAGTTGTGAGTCTGCAGCACATGGTTGATTTCATGCTGCACTGCCTGAGAAACGACTGCCGCATCGGCCACATTCTCACCACGTCAGATTATTGGGTGTACACCCCCCTAGACCCTCGCTACCGGGACAACTTACAAAGCCTCATCACACCGTTGAACCGGGACCGTAAAATGCTGGAGGACACACTGTTGAAATCCATAATGTTCTCCATTCCAGCCGAGAGCGCTGCTGCTGCTACTGCTTTACAAAGCAGCTCTGTGCGTCGAGGCATTGTAGACACCTCTGCAACAAGAGGGAGCACAAGCAGCGCCTCTGCACAGGGCAAGAGCTGTATGTTACAAATGTGGCGAAGTTTTGTGACAGCGCCACCAAGGTGTACACCATAGTGATGGGAAATCTAGTTAATTTTGGTGATTAGTTCACCATGAACTAGTTCACTGAAAAGATTAGTTCATTTAGTTCATTTAGTTCAGTTTTTCTCCACCCTATCCTGTGAGGAGCTGATAGGAAATGCATCATGTGACCTCTGAACTAAATGAACTAGATGAACTGCTGAACAAAATGTTCTATTGAGAATGACTCAGGACAGCCTAGTTCAATCTGATGCCTCTGACTGAGCCCAGCAGTGCCACATAATGATTGTGTATGAGGGGGCTGAGAAGCAGTTCAGCATCCACCATTTTAAGAACAGAACAGGGGTCAGTGTTAAAGATTTTAGCAAGACTGATCTTCTAGGCTAGAGGCATGAACTACACACAGAAACACTCTCTCATACACACATATGAGCTGTGTCTGTGTACTGTGTGTGCAATTTCATTTTTTATTAATAATATTATTATTACTGTTATATTTGTATTTGATGTGTGGTATGCCTTGGAGGTGCTGGCTTGCCCTGCTGCCAGTGTATTATCTGAGCGCGTCTTTAGTGCTGCAGGTGGTGTACTAACAGACCGTCGCATGCGACTATCCTCAGACAATGTAGACCGGCTTATTTTTCTGAAAATGAACAAGGCATGGATCTCACCTGAATTTGCCTGTCCGTTTTCAGATTAAATAACTGTTTGCCAACGTTTTCCAAGTCTCCTGTTATGTTCATCTTTCTACCACCTGAACTCTACTCCCTGGGCTACAACACTGCCAGTCACAGGGGAATGATCATTTACAAAACAAAATGTTATCCCCAACAAATAGTAGCGCAACGACTCCAGTGCCCACTTTATCGCCAGGCACTCTCTCTCTACAGTGCTGTCTCTGTTTTTTGATGGAGTAAGTTTTCGACTCAGGAAACTAATGGGATGCTCCTCCCCGTTAAGCTCCAGTCCTGAGACAACACGGCACCAAGACCTACCTCTGACGCATCAGTCTGGACAATGAATTCTCTTTTGAACTCGGGTGTGCTCAAAACTGGTGACCCACACAGTGCCCCTTTTATTGCCCCTGTTGATGACCCCTTGCTGATTTATTAACCGGCTCCACCAGATCCATGGGTATTCTCTCAAACTGGACCTCTAAAATTTTTAATGGCACCAAGGGACTCACTAAATGAGGCTGAGGACTGTGTACCTGGCGCATGCGACAAGAGTTACAATACCGTTTAACTTCTTGATAGACCCCCAGCCAGTAAAACCGTTGTATAATTCTGTGTAGGGTTTTCTTTTGGCACAAATGTCACCCTAGTACATGCGCATGCGCTAAGTCCATTACCAACCTCCGATATGACTGCGGTAGCAGCAATTGCTAAAAAATTTCAACATGTATTTTATAAACCTGATACAGCAAATCTTGGTTCAGCTCTAATTGTTTAAATACTGTAGCTGCCCCGGGGTGTTGGGGTTTCCCATTGACAACCAGTAAATTTTCACGGGCTAGACTCAACGTAGGGGCCGCGGAGTTGCGCCTTAACAAATTTGTCACCTGTCACATTTAAGTATTACAATTCAGGTCCCGGTGTCAAATCTTCCATCTCCCCAACTAACACTTCGATAGGAGAGGTGTTTTCCTACTCCACCGAAGGCAAAGGTAATACTGCCCACTGCACACGTGTTATGCATAGTGAGACTGATAGTAGCCAACAAAGTAGCTAACAAAGGCCACTTGTGATCACCCTATCAGCGTAGGAACAATGCTACTCAAAAGATCTGCCATGATCCTGGACAAAATCTTGATATAATGGTCAATGAGTGAGAATGTACGATAGGATCCAGGCAGATGTGAAGGTTTGTTTGGTTTTAGTAGCAACTTCATGTGTGACATGTTTGAATGGTTGGCCAACCCTCCTGTCTCCAATATATGATTGAAGGTGCGTACCAATGTGGACGGGATATCCTCACTCAATAATTTAAATAATTTGGCTGTAAACCCGTCAGGTCCTGGAGCTTTCCCGTATTTAAAGTAACTTATCGCCGCTGTCACTTCCGTCACCTCAATTTGTTTTTTTAAAAGGAGAAGCTGATAGTTTGTGATGGATGGTAACCGTATTCCATCTACAAAGGTCTTACCCTCTGCACTATCCGTATGTTCCACCTTATATAAGTCTGAGTAGTATTCTTGTAGAATGGTGTTTATGGTTCGAGGGTCTGTGTTCATGATCCCATGTTTATTCGTTAACGCTGTAATATGTTGATGACGAATGTGATTTCCTTTCGCTACTCGTGCTAATAGTCTCCCTCATTTGCTACCATAACGATATACATCGGCTCTATAATTGTTATTACTGCTTGTCTCTCGTCGATATACCCATATGTGTAAGTCAGCCTTAGCCTGCTTACATCTATTTTTAACCTGTGTTGATGAACTTGTCTTGTTTGCCGTGTACCTATCGCGTAATATCCTGCTAGCCTGCGAGTAGTTTGTCGCGATCTTCTTTTTTAGCGTTGTCTGATAACCTATTAGTTTCCCGCGCATTACTCCCTTCCCTGCTGCCCATAAAAGTTCCGGCCTATCCCTAGTATCTCCATTATCCCTTACATATTAAAAACACCATTGCTTCACGTGATGTCGAAACTTCTCATCCATTAACAAATAGGTCGGGAAGCGCCAAGTTTGGTTTGGCCCCATCTGCACCATATCTGGCAGGGTCACTGATACGGGCGCGTGGTCATATATAGCTACGTTGTGCACATCTGCCTCTTCCACTCCCCTTAATAGCTCCTGTGCTAGCAATATATAATCTATTCTGGACCAAGAGTCATGTGGCGCCGAATAGAATGAATATTCACTGCCATCTGGGTTCAGGTGTGTCCAAATGTCTACAAGTTACTCGTGTCTAGCAAGGGTTATTATAAACGTGTGTCATGTGATCGCACATTCATTCGCATCGACCTACAGTTCTTCACTGGTTCGATTCACCATATTTAAGTCACCACCGTGGGTGGTTTTAATGCTCTCCTATCGGCCTGATATGCTTGGATACCTGGGATAAATTCAGGAACGTCTCCAAACTCCCTACTCACATGTCAGCGCAGGAACCGTAAGAGGGAACGTGCTTGTTTTGTTGCGCATAGGTGGAGTTTTATACAGTAAATGATTACTGCTGTCTTATTTTTTGCGTCCCAAGGGCAGAATAAGTCTGCGTAACGTTACATTTTACAGACACTCATATAATAGACACACGCTACCCTAACCGTGACACAAGGAAATCAAGAAAGGCACATCCAGCCCATGAATGGCAGCGCTTCCCAGGACTCACATCCAAAGATGATATTTCATATTTTTTTATTTAATAAATATCATCTTTGGATGTGAGTCCTGGGAAGCGCTGCCATTCATGGGCTGGATGTGCCTTTCTTGATTTACTCATCCTGTGTGAGCCTGAATCTGGCTCTTTCACTTGGATCCACCCGAGGCAAGCTGCAAGCCCTGTCTATTGAAAAGTATCCCAGAAGGATTTTTGAGGATACACAATCTAAAGCCATATTAGTCTTCTATCAGGTGAGTGCATAAAATTGTGCACACTCTAAAGACTATAATATTGTTTTTACGCACTTAGGGAGCCGCGATTTGTCTATTCTTCTCTCCCAAACAGGGTTTTTTTTTTTTTTCGTGACACAAGGAAGGTATTGTTGCCGGATAAAGCCGCCATTTTAGCGTCACTGTGCTGTTAATTCAGTTTGGGACAGAACGCTGCTCTGCTGACTCTGAGGGACAGTTAGAGATTGCGATTTTGTGTACTGTGCTTTAGGCAGGCTACTTTACCAACCGCTGTGTACATCTTCCTTTTGCCTTGCAGTGTTTTTTTCACAGCTCTGCAAGGTGTGTGTGTGAGTGCAGGTGACGTGCTGCAGTTTGCTCGGCATACAACGCTGTATGTAGGCATCTGCACATGTCACTCTCACACTCTTTTTTTTTTTTTTTTCTTTAGTGTAATTCTTGCTGCTCCATTCAATTGAAATTATAGTGTGACGTGCTTCCATCCGTATCCAATACATTGGTTGAAAACACTGTAGAAGGACACAAAAAGCCCTTTCACAGCTAAGAGTTGTGTTCACTGTAGTCTGAGATTTTAATTTATTCAATTTTGATCACGCTCAAGTTACTTCTTCAAGCAATGCTGCTTGTACTCTGCTGAGCGTGTCTTACTGCCTCATCCTTGTCATTTTTCTCGAATTGGTGTACATGTACATCAAAGTAGTCTTCATTTTGATCGAAATCAAAGCAGGTACCCGGACACTCTATGGCTGCTTTTATACGGTGGACTGGCTCCAACATTCAATAAGACTTAAGATGCAATCGGGCACCTTGTCAAGGCCCAATCCTCTTCTCCCTTTGATATAATAATAATAATAATAATAATAATCTTTATTTATATAGCGCCAACATATTCCGCAGCTCTTTACACTTTAACAGTTTCAAAACACAAGTCATAGGTAACAACGTTAACAATACAATACTTAAAGCAAAATAAGCCGACCCTGCTCGTGAGAGCTTACAATCTACAATGAGGTGGGGGAGATACAAAGTACAGGTGTGTATATATAATGGTGCATTTCCAATGATGGTCCAGCCATCTTGAGGGAGTGAGGCATGGATGGAGATAGTGAATGGGCTCCACATACACACTTAAACATAGAACGACTTTGGTTATTGAATGTGATAGGCCACTCTGAACAAATGTGTTTTGAGGGAGCGCCTGAAACCAGGCAAATTGTGGATAGTCCTAATTTCTTGTGGTAGAGCATTCCAGAGGATTTGCGCAGCGCGGGAGAAGTCTTGGAGTCGGGAGTGGGAGGTACGGATTACTGCAGAGGTTAGTCGAAAGTCATTTGCAGAGCGCAGCAGTCGGTTAGGCCGATAGATAGAAATGAGGGAGGAGATGTAGGGGGGTGCTGCACTGTGGAGAGCTTTGTGGGTGAGAACCAGTACTTTGAATTGGATCCTATAATGAATGGGCAGCCAGTGTAAGGACTGGCGAAGAGCGGACGGGTCCGAGTACCGATTAGCCAGATGGATGACCCTGGCTGCTGCATTAAGGATGGACTGGAGAGGGGATAGTCGAGTAATGGGGAGGCCAAGTAATAGAGCATTGCAGTAGTCCAGGCGGGAGTGGATCAATGCTACAGTGAGGGTTTTTGTTGTTTCCATGGTGAGAAAAGGGCGGATTCTAGAGATGTTGTTTAGGTGTAGACGGCAAATATCTAACAAACAGGTCATGCTGGAGAGACTTGCACCTACTACCACTCAGGGTCTTCAGCTCCTTTGTGAGAAACAAATGTTTGGCCAGCCAGTATATCAAATAAAGTTCATGAGAAATGGGAACTGTGGTTGGCTTCACTTTTGGTACTGGGTGCTAATACCAAACCATGGTGTGCCATTCAATGGATATTCCTGGCTGGTTGGAGACAAGCTCATTCCCACAGAAAAGTACCAGAAAGCTAAGGAGATGGTGGCCTCTCTCAACATGAAGGAGTTTGCTCGTTGTCTAGGAGACCGACCACCCCTGCTGTGTACCTTGTCAACGTTGTGTTGAAGCTTGCAAGGATTAAGAGGTTACAGTGGTAAGTCTGGTTTTTACTAAAGATCCTGCTGTGTATTATAGTTTTTATGTTTTAAAAAAAATTATCTTAGGAATGTTAAATAAATTCTTTTTTTTTTTTAAATACAATGTATCTTATGAATGTTAAATAATTTTTTTTTTTTTTATAAAATAAAATGTATCTTATGAATGTTAAATAACTTTTTTTTTTTTTTTTCAGGTATTTGATCTACCGTACCTAGTTGCTGATCGTTGACTCTACACCCCTCTCCCCAGAATGTTACTCGGGTTATGAGGAGAAAATCACCGCTATTCCAGACTGATTTCATGTTAATGTGTCTGGCTCTTACACAGCACACAGCACTTGATGTTAGTTTATCTTTTTCCTAAATTATTTGTTACACTGCCCTTCTCACATTTTATTTGCACTTTTTTTTTTAAGCACAAGTTTTTTTACACTTCCTTGTTCTGTAAGTAGGCTTAATGGTTAAATGTTTTATACTAGATGTAAATATGTAACATGTAAATTTTATATTAAGATTTTGCAAATTATTAGGTCCACACCATCAGGCTCTTTCGTCCCCTCTCCCTCAGAGTAGCGGTAATATATCGGACCCCAGGCTCGCCCACACAGTTCCTTGACCACTTCTCTGCCTGGCTGCTGCACTTTCATGTCCTCAGAAGTACCAACCCTTATCCTTGGAGACTTCAACATCCCCATTAACAGCCCTACTTCCACACTCAAAACACATTTGTTCAGAGCGGCCTATCACATTCACTAATCAAAGTCATTCTATGTGTAACTGTGTGTGTGTGTAGCCCATTCACTATCTCCATCCATCCCTCACTCCCTGAAAATGGCTGGACCATCATTGTAAATGCACCATTGTATATAAACAACTGTACTTTGTAGCTCCCCCTCCTCATTGTAGATTGTAAGGTCTCACGAGCAGGGGCGGCTTATATTGCTTTAATTATTGTATTGTTAACGTTGTCACTTATGACTTGTGTTCTGAAACTGTTAAACTGTAAAGCGCTGCATAATCTGTTGGCGCTATATAACTAAAGATTCTTATTAAGCGTTCACGGGTCCATGTGGAGGTAGACCGTGACGGCTCCTGCAACGATGTTTCTGAGGAACTGGAGAAGGAGGAGTCAATGTGTACAGACTTGATTCCCGCAATCCTTGTAGTTGCCTGAACACGTACAGCGCCACTCGCAAGATCTGTACCCGGCTCCACAACATTGACCCAATGGGCAGTAAGGGAAAGGTATCGTCCCTGGCCATGGGTACTGGTCCACGCAGCGGTGGTCAGGTGGACATTGCTACTGACGGAGTTTAGTAGCGCATGTTTAATTTTAACCTCAACAACATGCTTTTGCAGACCAGGGACGGCTTGCCTGCTGAAATAAAATCAGCTTGACACATTGTATTGTGGGACTGCCAATGCCATTAAGTTCCGTAAACTGTCAGTCTCCACCAGCCTGAATGACAGCATTTCAAGGGACAGGAGTTTTGCAATGCCAGCATTCAGAGCCTGTGCTCGTGGATGGTTTGCCGAGATTGGGCCTACACCCGATACGCCGCCCACAACCTGACACCCACAGATAAACAAGCCATAAAATCTCTGAAAGATAACCCCAACATTATTATTAAACCAGCAGATAAGGGGGGTGCTATCGTTATTATGAATAAGACCCAATCTATTGCCGAAATTCATAGACAACTGTCAGTTAACCTAACCTACAGACAACTCAATTGTGACCCTACATTTTACATCTGTCAAAAAATTGATCGTATCCTGTCAAAACATCTTTAATTGATCACCATAGACTGTAAGACTATGACATTCCTTAATATTCAATACCCCATCACCCCTGTTTTCTACACACTCCCAAAAATCAACAAAAAACTACATTATCCACCCGCATACCTAGAGGGATAATTCTCCGTGTTCTACAGTATCACCCAAATGTTTAACATGTTGCCTAATTCCTATGTATATATATTCTTCACCCTATGTATATATTGTATATATTATACATTGTCATTGACTGTAAATTTTTCTATCTCTTCCAGCGACTATTTGATAAAGGCCACTGCGTTGCCCAAAACGTCAGTCAGTAGTCTCATAGCTATTTTCTTTTTTCACATCAAGTGTGCAATAAAAATTTCAAATTTAACCATGACATATGCAGTTAAACTTGTGTAGTGATTCTCTATAGACTGTACATCTTCAGTGTGTCTTTGTAACTCAACTACGTGTTTTCTCCGCACATGTTTACACATATTTGTGGTATTGAGGTTACTGACACTTTACCTCTTTTTACTTTTTGATTACACAGCTTGCTTTTGACATAGCAAATATCATCTGCAAGTGTGTGAAAAAAGGACCACGCAGTGCAAGTCCTGGGAGCGTCCGTTTAGACTTTTGTAAGAGAAATCTGAACAGGTGCCAAAATGGAGGCTACAGGCAACAGAGTATGCAGCCTAACTCTCCCTCCTGTTTGTACCGTTGGGGCAATCGCTTCCTCAGAGCTGCTACCACCACCTTCCTGTTCCTCACGCCATGTTGGGTCTTGGACCTCATCATCTCCACTAACCTCTTCCAACACCTGCTGCTGTTGGGTGGTCTGGCCACCACCATGCTCAACAGAAACTGGCACCTGAGTCTCATCATCATCAGATGCGTTCTGCGGTGTGCTGACCATCGGCACTGTCTCACCCGCCTCTTCAGATTCAGAGAGACACAGCTGTTGCACATCACTGCATACTCCCTCTTCTTCACATTCCAGAATGCTGCTTGGCTGTGCCCCTGTTTGCAAACCAACAGATTCTGAGAACAGAAGCAGAGACTCAGCTGGCTCCTGTACAGAACTCTCTGACTGACTGGGCAATTTGGCAGGCGGTGAAGAGACAGATGGTTGATCAACAGTGCTGTGTTCCTGAGAGGAGGTGGAAGCAATTGAAGTCGATGCATTGGACCCTGGGCTCCAACACTGCCAGTTGTTGCCTGTAAGTGCTGTTAGCACAGTCAACACTTGCTCCTGTGTTACTGGGGTTGAGTAATGGCAGCTGTTCCCCTGCTGTGTGTACGACAAAAAGTCATGCTGCCTCCACCCTGTCCTCCTCTCATCCCTGGGCTCCAACACCGCCAGTTGTTGCTCGGAAGTAATTGGCACGGGTACTGACTCATGCCCACCCTGGTTACAGCACCACAGCTATTTCCTGGCAGTGTCAACGTAAATTAGCCTCCAATAAGTTGTCCTGTCATGTTGCATTCCGGTTATCCGACTCTATGGTGCCTGCAGTTTAGGTGATTCCTATGTGTGCTGTGGGATATGTAAATAAAGGCTCTTTCCGTTGTGAAAATAGGACAAGCACCCACTGTAGGACTGTGTGATTTGGTAACTGCAGACGGCTTGCGGCCTGTCAACTTACATTTTCATGGGTGCCTTATGGTACCCGTCCGAGTTCCAGTACCGTCAGCTGGTTCTCCACAGTGCCTTTGGCCTAGGTGCCTCCATCTCGGTATCCGAGTTCCTGCAATGTCTGCTTGTCCTTGGTAGTGCTTTGGAGCACAGGTACCTCCTGCTTAGTAACCGTGTCCCAGTAACGTCAGCTGGTCCTCGGTTGTGCCTGTCAAGATCCCGTCTGGGTTGGAGCCGATGTTACTGCAAACACTAGGGGAAGCAGAGGCAGGTAGCGTAGTCAGATGGCAGCCGGAGGTCGGTACACAGGAGAGCAGTGTTTGTAGCAATGGATCAGCAGGAAACGCTTGACTAAAGGCTTGGAGCTCAATAATCTCGCAATGACACACCCACAGGGCCAGGTTTATATAGGGTGTGTAATTGGCAATCAGAGGCCCAATCAAGAGAGCACTAGGTGTAGCCAATCAGGAAGAACAGTCAATGGTATCTGGGTTCAGCAAGGAACTTTGCAGCCAGCAGAATAGCTCAGATGGTAGAGCTGCTGGCCAGTGGACAAGAGGTACTGGGTTCGACTCCTGACAGTACTCCCCTCCTTCCAGGATGGCCTCTGGACATCTCAGGAGCTGGCTTATCCGGGTACCTTTGATGAAAGGCTCTTGTTAGTCTAGGAGCATGGACGTTGTCCCTTGGTTCCCATGAATTTTCCTCTGGTCCGTAACCCTTCCACTGCACCAGATACTGCAGTTTACCTCTGAATTTTCGGGAGTCCAGAATCTTATCCACAATGTATTCTTCTTCACCACGGATCCTTTCTGGTGGAGAAGGTGGCTGAATTCTTCCTGGAAACGGGTTTTCACAGAAGGGTTTGAGCAAGGATATGTGAAACACTGGATGAATCTTTAGATTGTTGGGAAGTTTTAAACGAAAAGCAACCTGGTTAATTTTTGCAGAAATTTGAAAAGGTCCAATGAATTTCTGACCCAATTTGGAGGATGGCACATGTGTCTTAAGGTTTTTAGTGGACAGCCAAACTTTGTCTCCAACCTGAAGAGCAGGGGGCACTCTCCGATGTTTATCTGCTGCTTCCTTATATTCTTCCTGGGTCTTGAGCAATATCTCTGATAATTCCTTCTGGGATTCCTGTAATTTTGTAAGCCTGTCATTAACAGCAGGAATGGGAGTGTTCACTGGCAGATTAGGGATAAATACTGGATGTACTCCATAATTAGCAAAAAATGGGGTTTGAGATGTAGCGCTATGTATGGAGTTGTTGTAGGCAAACTCTGCTGTTGGTAAATAGTCCACCCAGTCATCCTGAAGATAGGAAATGAAGCAACGGAGGTATTGCTCCAAAGTCTGGTTCGTTCTCTCCGTCTGGCCATTGGACTGAGGATGGAAAGCGGTAGAAAGATTCACCGTGACTCCCAAGGCTGTACAGAAACTCTTCCAAAATTTTGACGTAAACTGAACGCCTCTGTCAGACACCACGCTGTCAGGAATTCCATGTAACCTGAATACTTCTTTGATCATCAGTTCTGCAGTTTTTTCAGCAGTAGGAATTCCTTCAGTTGGAATAAAGTGGGCCATTTTTGTGAGTCGGTCCACTATGACAAGGATGACGGTCATCTGTTTGGAAGGGGGTAGTTCCACAATAAAATCCATGGAAATAGATCCCCAAGGCCTGGATGGAACTGGGAGTGGTTGCAAGAGTCCTAGAGGAGACGATCGTGGGGTCTTGTTTCGTGCGCATGTTAAACAGGTTGAAACATATTTCCTCACGTCCTTCCTACAATTAGGCCACCAAAAGAAACGAAGTAGTAAGTCTTGTGTTTTTGCAACTCCAGGATGTCCTGCCAGTTTAGAATCATGGACACTTTTGAGGACTTCAAGGCGAGAAGATTCAGGTACATATATTTGGTGTTTCTGCATCCAAAACCCCTCTTTGAATGAAAGATCGACGTCTTCCGAAGGATGGTTAAGGAAAGAGTCCTCTTGATATCCATCTTTAATTCTATTACCTAGTCCTCTAGAGTGCAATATTCCCAAAAAATGTTTAGGGCCTAGAATTGTATCATCATTACTAGACCTCTCCTGAGGTTCCGAACACATCCTGGACAGGGCGTCAGCCTTGCCATTCCTTGAACCAGGCCGGTAAGAGATTATAAAATTGAATCTTGAGAAAAATAAGGCCCATCGTGCTTGTCTTGCAGACAATCTTTTTGCTGTACGGAGGAATTCAAGATTCTTGTGGTCCGTGAGGACAGTCACAGGGTGATTGGCACCTTCCAGAAGATGTCTCCACTCGGAGAAGGCAACTTTAATGGCTAACAGTTCTTTATTACCAATGTCGTAGTTCTTTTCTGCAGATGACATGGTGTGGGAAAGAAACGCACATGGGTGAAGTTGCATCTTGTCCCCAACTCGCTGAGACAGAATAGCTCCCACTGCAGAGTCCGAGGCGTCCACTTCGACAGTAAATGGCAATTCAGGATTTGGGTGTACTAACAATGGAGCAGACGTAAAAAGAGTTTTCAACTTGTCAAAAGCCTCCTGTGCCTCTGGAGACCAGAAAAATGCTTTTGTCTTTTTTGTTAGTGTAGTAATTGGTAGTATGATCCGTGAAAAGTTCTTTATAAATTTTCGGTAAAAATTTGCAAATCCTATGAAACGCTGGACGTCTTTTAAATTTCTTGGAACAGGCCAGTCCACTACAGCATTGATTTTGCCGGGATCCATGCTCAGACCTTCTGGAGAGATGATATATCCCAGAAATTGGATACTGGTTTGTTCAAACTCACATTTTTCAAGTTTAATGTAGAGATGGTTCTCCTGTAGTCGTTCCAAGACTAACTGGACGTGCCTGCGATGCTCTTCCAAGGTGTCTGAAAATATAAGAATGTCATCGAGATAAGCCACAACGAATTGGTCCAAGAAATCTCGAAATACATCATTAATAAAATGTTGAAAGGTGGCTGGGGCATTGCTAAGGCCAAAGGTCATAACAAGAGATTCAAAATGTCCATATCTCGTTCTGAAGGCAGTCTTCCACTCATCTCCTGGGCGAATCCGTATGAGGTTGTAAGCCCCTCTAAGATCCATCTTCGTAAAGATTTTCGCAGAACGGAGTCTCTCAAATAGTTCAGGAATCAAGGGTAGCGGGTAGCGATTCTTGACAGTGATATTATTCATCTCTCTGTAGTCAATACATGGCCGCAGAGTGGAGTCTTTCTTTTCAACAAAGAACAGGGGTGCCCCAGCTGGAGATGTGGAAGGTCGAATAAAGCCTTTCTCTAAATTTTCATCCAGGAACTTTCTTAATACCTTCAATTCAGGTTCGGAAAGATTGTAAATCCGTCCAAATGGAATGGTTGCTCCTGGCAGCAATTCAATGGGACAGTCATAAGGACGGTGAGGAGGTAATTGATCTGCTTTCTTCTTACTGCAGACATCAGAGAACTGCTGATATTGAGGTGGTAGTTTCTCTTCCTTCTCATGCGAAATCTCAGAGATTTGGACTTGTTGGAGAACAGGGGGTTCCTTATGACAATTATTCTTACAGTAGTCAGATGGAAAGGTGATGGTCCTTGATGCCCAGTTGATAGAAGGGTTATGGACTGAAAACCAGGGGATCCCTAGAATAACCGGAAATTTCGGAGATGAAATAAGGTGGAAACTGACAGCTTCATGATGATCCGGGTCGATACAAATCTCCAGTTCGATTGTCTCATGCGTGACAGGTCCAGAAGACAAAGGTGATCCATCCACAGTTTCCATTTCAATTGGTGTGGATTTGGTCCTACTGGAAATATCATTTTCACGTGTAAATTTTAAGTCCATAAAATTTCCTCCTGCTCCCGAATCCAACAGGGCAGAGCATTGTATTTTTTGGGTGCCCATTACAACCTGAATGGGGATTACAAAATGAGATGATGTGGTATGTATTTTGTCTATTTCTGGCGTTACTGATGAAATAGTCTGCAAGATGGAATCCGACTGCTGAGAAAGGTCCGTATTGCTGGCAGACCTGTTGTTGGTAAAGGCTATAGTCCTTTTGTTAGGACAGTTGATGGCATAGTGTCCAGGGTCCCCACAATAGAGGCAGAGATGTTCTGCACGTCGCCTCTCCTTCTCCTGTGCAGAGAGTGGTCTTCGGATGACGTCGATCTGCATCGGTTCAGACACAACTTGCGTCTTTTCTTGGTGGTCTGATGCTGAAAATGAGAAGCCAGGGCTATTCCCAAGTGCTCGCAGTCTCTCCTTTCTCCTTTCAGTAAGTCTCTGGTCAATCCGGATACATAGTTGAATAAAGTCCTCCAACTGGTCAGGGGTCTCAACCCTGGCAAGCTCGTCTTTCACTGGTTCTGATAACCCTCGTCGAAATTGACTTCTCTGGGCCGCTGGATTCCAGGTGGTGTCGGCCACCCAGCGACGGAACTCCGATGTATATTCCGCAACAGAGCGACGTCCTTGGCGCAAATTATGTAATTTGGTTTCTGCTGTGGCACAGCGGTTTGGGTCATCAAAAACTTGATTCATAGCTGCGATGAAAGCTTCCAGGTCATTAAGGAGGGCATAGTCCTTTTCTACATAAGGTGAAGCCCAAGCAAGAGCTTCATCCGTCAGGAGATTTATCATGAAAAAAACTTTCTTCCTCTCACTGGTAAAGGGAGCAGGTTGCATCTGGAAGTATATGCGGCATTGATTGAGGAATCCTCGGTACTGCTTGCGATCCCCACTGAACTTTGCAGGCAGCGGCAGCCGCGCATTTGATTCGGACCCTGAATTGCGCACGTCCAGTAGTTGTTTTTGTAGCTCAATTACTTCCTGTTGTATCGCCGTGAAATCAGTTTGTAACTTGGCATATTTTCCTTGAGAGTCCGTACAAAAACTTTGAAGCTCTGTAACTTGCCGTCTCAGGGTGTTCACAGCGGACTCCATTTTGGCGCGAGATTATTCTGTCAAGATCCCGTCTGGGTTGGAGCCGATGTTACTGCAAACACTAGGGGAAGCAGAGGCAGGTAGCGTAGTCAGATGGCAGCCGGAGGTCGGTACACAGGAGAGCAGTGTTTGTAGCAATGGATCAGCAGGAAACGCTTGACTAAAGGCTTGGAGCTCAATAATCTCGCAATGACACACCCACAGGGCCAGGTTTATATAGGGTGTGTAATTGGCAATCAGAGGCCCAATCAAGAGA
Organism: Oophaga sylvatica; assembly: GCA_033576555.1. NCBI lineage: Eukaryota > Metazoa > Chordata > Amphibia > Anura > Dendrobatidae > Oophaga > Oophaga sylvatica. Next base: position 11,352 of record JARQOD010009270.1, on the reverse strand, counting down.
GCACTAGGTGTAGCCAATCAGGAAGAACAGTCAATGGTATCTGGGTTCAGCAAGGAACTTTGCAGCCAGCAGAATAGCTCAGATGGTAGAGCTGCTGGCCAGTGGACAAGAGGTACTGGGTTCGACTCCTGACAGTGCCATTGGTTCTTTTCCTTCTGCTGCCCCTCCGGGTTCCAGCACAGTCAGCTGGTCCTCGTTACTTGGATTGGCTCTTGTACCTTCTGCTACCCGTTGGGGTTCCAGTGCCGTCAACTGGTTCTCCGCAGTGCCTTTGGCCTAGGTGCCTCCATCTCGGTATCCGAGTTCCTGCAATGTCTGCTGGTCCTTGGTAGTGCTTTGGAGCACAGGTACCTCCTGCTTAGTAACCGTGTCCCAGTAACATCAGCTGGTACAAGGTTGTGCTACAAATACAAGATACAGAACAAGAGACACAAGAACAATAAGCAGAAGATCTAAAAGCAGAAGAACATGAAGTATAAGACCAAAATGAAGAGCAAAATATATGCTCTAAATTATAAGCAGAAGAAGACTAAGCAGTGTATGGGGGTGAGTCCGTTCCTCCTCGTGGTGCCCCTGGTAAATGCCTGATGCTGCAGGCTAAACTGAACACGGACAAATACTGTTGTAATTTAAATCTTTTGTGGCAGCAAGAACGGAACGATGAAAAAATCATACTTTTACAGATTACAAGTACAGGAATCTATGTCACAAATAAGAATATGATGAAGAAGATGAAGGACTATAATATGAAGAAGAATAATAGTTTAAAAAGAACAATATGAGTAATGTTAACAAAAAGATGAAAAGCAAGAAGTTTTAGAAGAAGATAAAGAAGGTGAAGATGAAGAATAATTTGATGACAAAGATGATGCTGCTGAAGATTATGAAGGAGGAAGTGTGGCAAAAGTTAAAAAGGTGAAGAGCATGGAAGTTGTGAAACATACATATTTGCCAAAATAGAAAAAAGGTTAACAACATTGTCAATTTCTTCGTCAATCCGAACGTATTTCCTAAAAAAAAAATTAATGCTATTCCATTGGATTGGGTTAAACATCTATGCCTTTAATGTCTCCTCAACCTCCCCAATACATTCTACATTACTCTTTGTTGTTTTCCTTCATGTACAATTAACCTACAAGGCAAGAATGGTTTTTTTTTAATTTCGATATTTTGTTCCCATAGACTTACATTGGACTTCCGGTATCGGTATCGGGTATTGCCGATATTTTTTGGGTATCGGCGATACCATTCCGATTCCGATACTTTTGGATATCGGAAAGTATCGCTCAACTCTACTGGTTAATCTTAGCATGTGTTTCTTAAAAATTGGGGCAGAAGCGCATGTGCAGGCAGCCTCGGTGGGGATGGTCAGGGGCAGGGAGGTGCCCGTTTCGCCCATAGGTGAGCCAGGATGGGTCACAGAGATCCGGAAGGAGATACAAGAACTGCGGGAAGAGTAGTCTAACCTCAGAAAAGCCCCACTGTGGCTCTGAATCCTCCCAGAGGCAGAACTAGCCCTGACTCTCACTTGCCTCCTGTACCCTGCTAGGAAATGGGGCAATCTCAGACTGAGATACAGGTAATCTGTTTCAGATGAGGAGACATTGGACATTACGCCCAGGGATGCACCAAGCAGGAGAGGCCATCCACCGGCAGCCATTAAACTATTAGGCTCCGTGGCCGGGGACAGCGCCCGGAGCCTGAGTAGTCAAGGAGGAGAGAAGGCAGTCCCACAAGTTTGATATTCTTGAGCCCCCTTGTATGGGCTGAAATGTATGGACGGGTCATCCGCTGTCTAGTTGATACCGGTTCGCAGGTGACCACCATGCCAGAAACCTATTTTTGATGTCATTTTTCTGAAGCGACGTGGCCCGAATGGGGCCCAGTGATTAAGTTAACTTCAGCCAATCATTTGCCCATCCCAGTTGCGGGGGTGGTCTGGTTGCAGATTACCATGTGCGGCAAAGATATGGGCCGAAAAGGAGTCGTGTTGTCCTCCGGAGAAATAGCAATGGCCCTCCAGTGACTCTGGGGATGAATGTGTTGAAAGAACTTGGGACCCTCTTAATCAATGAGCCCCCAGATGCTTTTCTAGACTGGTGGAGCCCATGATCCCCCCAGAGGAAGGTGTTTCAACAGCTGATACGGGTCGCCCAGTCCCAGGAGATGTCCAGTGAAGGGAAAGTTCTAGGAAAAGTGATAGTCCCTGCAGCTGCTAAACTCATCCTTCCGCCTGGCCAGACTGTGCTCACTTTGCCAATACGAGCTTGTACACCCTTGAAGAAGTGGAAGTCCAGATAGAGCTGGCCTCTATGGATCAGATACCTGTGGGACTCCTCATTGCTCTGACCTTAGCCATCGTCCACGATGGTAACGTTGTAGTGCGGTGTATCAACCTGGGGGAGGATAATATTTCTCTCCCGCCCAAGAATGAAGTGGCGCAGGTGCTGGGAATGCCGGAAGAATTGATGCAACGGGAGGCCATCCAGTTGACAGTAAAATAGGGAGAATCATAGACTGTGGCAGTTACAATGACCTCGGAACAGTCGTCCGGAAGTGTAAAAGAAGGGTGTTGAATCCTAGAACAAATGCGGGCTGAACTGATGGGGCTCTCCCCCCAACAGGTGCAACAGGTGAAAGCTGTGCTGGAGCGTTACCAGGACGTCTTTGGCGTTATGACGATGACTTCGGGTGCACTACAGCCTTAACTCACGAGATACCTACACGAAGTGCCGCACCAATCCGTGAGACACATCGGCAGATCCTGCCTGAAATGTACTGAGAAGAAAAGGAAATGTTGGCCCAAATGCTACGGAGTGGAGTTTTCCGGTGTGAGCCAGAGCCCCTGCGTTTTTGTGTCGATTATAGGTGGCTAAATGCAAGTACGGTGCGGGATTTATATCCCCTACCAAGAATTGAGGAGTCTTTGACTGCCTTGGGAAAAGCAAAATACTTCTCGTATCTATATCTGGCCAGTGGATATTGGCTGGAGCCCATGGCTGAGCATGACCGGCCAAAGACAGCGTTTGTACTGCCTATGGGATTATTTGAGTTCAATCTAATGCCTTTCGGCCTGACTAACACTCCTGGCATGTTTCAGCGATTAATGGAGAGATGCTTGGGTGACCTGAACTTTGAAGCTACCCTCATCTACCTGGATGACATCATTGTCTTTGTAGCCACTTTTGAAGAGCATGGCCTAAAAGTGAAGCTTCAAAAGTGTCACATTTTTGCAAACAAATTGAATACTTTTGACATGTCGTGTCCGCTGATGGAGTGAGACCAGCATGAGAGAAAATAGCGAAGGTGCATGACTGGCCCACCTCGAAGACAGTGAAAGACATTCGGGCCTTCCAGGGACTCACTGGGTACTACCGAAAGTTGATGAAGAGCTTCACCTGAATTGCTAACCCGCTGCTGGAGTTACAAAAGGGAATGCCATCTGGTGTAAAGAATTGGGCCATCCAGTTGGGCGATAGCCAGGAAGAAGCCTTCCAAGCTTTGAAGATGACCCTAACTGAGGCCCCAATATTGGCCTATGCAGACTTCTCCCAGCCCTTCATCCTTCACACCGATGGAAGCCTACAGCCGTCCTGTCACAAAAGCAGGGCGGGAAGGAGTGAGTGATTGCCTATGCAAGCCGGTCCCTTCATGACTCAGAATGAAACCCCGAAAACTACCGTTCTTTCAAGATAGAATTGCTGATGCTGGTGTGAGCGATAACTGAGAAATTCGTTGAATACCTGTCAGGGTCCGAGGTCTTGATGCACACCGACAACAACCCCCTGGCCCACCTAGAAAATGCAAAATTGGGGGCCTTGGAGCAAAGGTGGGTGGCCAGCATGGTGAAGTATCGGTACAAGATTACGTACCGAAAGGGGGCCGAGAAACTCACATGCTGATGCTCTGTCGAGAGTGACTCATGACCAACCTGGACACAACTGAGATGAAGAGCTAGAGGCAGAAGAGATTCCTGGGTTCCGGGGCCCCGCCAGTACATTGGCAGTGACACAGGGACAGATCAGAAAGGCATCAGGAGAACGAGTGCTGGGATGAACTCGAGACAAATGGGTGCCACTCCAGCCAGAAGATAGGGAACTTGCCCAGTCAAGACAGTGGGTAACCTCGAAACAACTCCCTATCCGAAGTGAAAGAGAAGCTCTGTCTCTGGGAACGCTGCAGATCCTCAGGCAGTGGGAGAGGCTTCAGTTGGAAGAAAGCTTGTTGTATCGGAGAGTGCAGTTGGTGCAGGAGTTGGGGTTACCTGGCAAGTGGTGCTCCCTGAAAAGTTGATCAGTGTGGTAGCAACAGAGGCTCATGAGAGAGGGGCTCACTTTGGCCCAGAGAAGACATTTCAGTGGCTACAGAAGTTGGTTTACCACCCTGATTGAGGACTGCAGTAGAAAAAGCCTGCCAGCAATGTCAAAGCTGCAAACTGGTTAAGCCTCCAGAACAGAGAGCCTCCATACAGACCATTGTGATGTCCGCTTCCTTAGAGTTACTGAGGATCGACTACTTGACCGTGGACCCAGTTCATCTGGGATATGAACACTGCTTAGTGATGACTAACCACTTTACCAAATTTGCTGTGGTGACTCCCACTCAAGATCATACTGCTGAGTCGGCTGCACAAGCCATTTATCGAGACCAGCCGTGTATACGGCTGTCCAAAGTGGATTCATTCTGATCAGGCCACCTGTTTCCAAGGCCAAGTGATGGAAGAGCTGCACTGTCTGTACCAGATTGAGACATCCAGGACGATTCCCTATCATCCCCAGGGGATTGGAGCCTCTGAGAGCTTCAACTGGACACTAATCCAAATGTTGAGAACATTGGAAGAAGACAGGAAAGTCCACTGGCCTGAGTATGTGGCTGAACTGGTCTGGGTGTACAACAATTGGGTGCACAATATAACGGGGTACACCCTGTATACCCTGCTGTGCGGGCACAAAGGACAGTTGATTATGGAGTTGGAACTGGATCCAGCAGAGGACTATCCACGGACGGGTATGTCTTCCTGGGTCCGAGAACATCGACACTGGTTGCAAACCCTTCATAGGCTAGTGCAGACCAGGTTTTGAGAGTTTGAGCATCATGAAACAGCACCCCTTCGAGGGACAGCTCTTAAGGCCGGAGACCGTGTGTTGGTCCGAGATAAGCGACCTTGAGGCAAGTTGAAACACTGTTGGGAAAAGACTCTGTATCAGGTGAAACACCGTATTAGGTCTAAGGGTCCTGTTTATGAGGTTCAGCCTGAAGGGGAAGAGGGGGCACCAACCCGAATAGTACACTGAAGTATGTTGCGTCCTTGCCTGTCCCGAGACCCCGAAGCAGGGGAGAGAGTACCAAGTGTCCCCGCAGCGCTCACTCCTGCGGTTCCTGATTGTGATGAGGAAGACACATTTTCTTCGTTACCTGAAAGGGATGGCTCATTGGCCGTTGGTCCAGAAGAAGTACGCCGGCCCGAAACTCCAGAGATGACTGCTCCAGAGAACTCAGGCGAACCCTCATCCTCCACACCCCAACCTGACCCTACCACTCAACCGGACAGAGTGGACGACAGCTGGAATGCCCCCCACTCGATATGAAAAAGACAAATTTATTTGGCATTGGATTATTCAAGAGATGGAAGAATGCCAACGTCTACTGCAGGAACTCTCGCCTGTGGAATGGGGAGCTAAAGAGAGGGGGAGTGTAAGGAGGAAGACCGGGCTACGGGCACCTTTCCAGAACCGTCGAGGCTGCATTCCAAGTTGTCCGGGGGTAAAGAATAGAGGATCGACAGACCTTTGCATTCGGAAGCAGGGGCATGGCTAAGCAAAAAGCGCGGAGTGACGAGCAGATTCCCGCCTGCTGAGACGGGGCAGGTGTGTGCGCAGCGTACTCCATTGGTGGTACAGCAGCCCTGCAGCATACCACGGATGGCTTGTACCGAGTGTGTCACTGAGCCCAGCAGCAGAGGACAAGCCGCGGGTTCCATTAAGTTTAGTGCCACGTGCCGGCATAGGAACGGGGGCCATGTTCAGGAATGTACTTTGTGTCCCTCTTTGCCGGACAGCACACCGCAGATCCCCCTTGTTGATAGACTGTACGCAAGCAACCCCCTTGATTTTGGCTGCACAAGTTAGTGGACCAATTGGCTCAATGGGTAAAAACAGGATACCGCCCGCTGCCGCCAGAAGATATACCGTGAGCTGTGGAATTTCCTCTGAGGACACCGCACCGGCCGTTCCTGGGACTCCCATCCTCATCGGATCTTGCGTGACCGAGGAAGCCCCAGACATGATAAGTTAATTGCGTGGACTGTCGTCGCATTGTGGTTATCTATTTTCAATACAATTTCTCTTTTAACCATTCATCTCCCTGCGAGGAGTATTTCTACTGGTAAATTAAATTGTTAACCCTTGCTCTGCCTTTCTTGCGTCACTGAATCCCGCAATCTGCTTACAGGAGGATGAGTACAAGGGAGGGGTAGAGCAAATAGTCAGCGGACTAACGCAGTACATATCTCATGATGCTTATGACAAAACACAGGTGCCACTGCCAACTGCTGCAAATTTCTGCTGTGTGTACACCACCAAGGATGGCAGGGGTGAAGACTGGGTGGAACATCATGAGGGAGATTATTATTATTATTTATTTTTATAGCACCATTGACTCCATAGTTGTACATGAGGAGGGGTTACATACAAAAAACAAATGGAAATTACAATGAACAAACAAATAGTGACAGACAGGTACAGAGGGGAGAGGACCCTACCCTTGGGGCCTTACATTGTACAAGATAATGGGAACGGAGACAGTAGGTTTGGGGGCAGTGGGGTCATTGCAGACTGCAAGCTGTTCTGAAGACATAGGTTTTCAAGTTCCACTTGAAAGTTCAGAGTGTTGGGAGAAGTTTTGCAGGCAATTGGATGAAGAATGTACGATTGTGGAGGAGAGAAGAAGGTCTTGGAAGGACCAGAGATTACTTGTTGGGAGATATCAGTAGATAAGTTCATAGATTTATGGCGAGACAGATTATGGATGGCTTTGTAGGTCATTATTACTAGCTTGAAGTGGATACATTGTGGAATTGGAAGACAATGAAGGGATTTGCAGAGGGGGGAAGCTGAGGAGTAGTGAGGACAGAAGTGGATTAGTAGGGTAGCAGAGTTAGGGACAGAGAAGTGTGATTATGCAGTGGGGGATGATGAGGTCCTAGACCCCAAATGCAGTAAAGGCTATCCAAGTGACTTGGGCAGTTCAGAGGAAGATGTGGTGGTCACGCTGTCCCAGGTGCACAGCGAAGTAAAGGCTGTGCGAGCTGCAGCAGGTGATAGTGGAGCTTTTATAAACAGTTGTCTGATATTGCTATGGGGAACAATATTGCACCTGCAAATTTGTTGAGTATTATCACACGGTTCAGAGAAAGATTTGCACATATCAATCCATTGTAGTTAAAACAAGAAGAAATGAGTCATATGGTTCATGAGTGCAATTGGGTGATTGCTATTCTTTTTAAACATAAATTGGAGAAAATGAAATGGGTACTGTCCAATCTCTGTAAGACTTGTGCTGTAAGTTAGTCTTACAGATGATAAATCAGATAAGTCATCAAACTATTTGATAAGGGAGGTAATATCTCCATAACTGCCCACTGGGTAAATGTAGTGGTGGGGCAGAGACAGAAAGTGTTTTGGCGCATGTCCTACCCACCACCAAGGATTGCTGGATGGTTCTCTGTCCATGTTGCCTCATTTTCCTCCATCGCCTCCTCATCCAGTCAACGCAACACCTGTGTGGCAAACTTCAGCTCAGCCAGGGGGAAACTACAGCAGGCTGTTTTATAAATGATATGTTTGTGGGGAAAATCCCACACCGTGCAGAAACTGTGAATGGGGTTCAAAAAACAGATATGAGATTGGTGCCAATAAACCTCAAGCCCAGCCTGGTGATGTGCGATAATGGGCAAAATCTCAGCTCAACTCTGGGTCTAGCCACTTTAGCGCACATCCCTTGCCTGGTGCATGTGAAGCGATTTGTTGTGGACCAGAAATGAGCTCTGATTGCTTCACAACCCCTCTTCTAAACAGATGTCTGGGTGGAGTGTGTGGTGTGGTGGAGTACTACCCTTCCTCACTTCTGCTTCTGGAGCACCCAATACCTCCCCGTCCATAGGACCGGAACCGGCTACAAACAAGACAGAAGACCTTGGGTCCGAGTTAATATATATATTCATAGATATCTATATGAATTATCTGAACAAGACCACTCCTTGAAAAGGAATCAAGTTATCTATATAGGATCGACATATAATTGTACGATATTTTTAAAATCAGCACTTGTGTGTGTGGGTGGGTTTTACTGTTTTTTGTCAATTTTTGTTTTTGTATTTTGTGTGACCTGCGTTACCGGAGACTTAAGTATATTGTCTTCATTCTTTTGAGATCTGAGTATATAATTGGGGGATATAAGAAATATCATATTAAATCTAGCCCACACTTCATGAAGACATAAAACAACATTACTCTTCATCTTTCTCACCTACCGTTTTTCATTTCTATCCTCACCCCCTGCCACTTTAGGGCCCTATAGGGTGAGCAGGGTGAGCCGTCGAGGAGCGGGGCGCCACTGCGCAGGTTCTAGGGTGCCAACCTCCGCTGGTAGGTAGGGTAACACAGGCCATTGTAGGGATAAGCACGACCCTCTGGTGTTTTTTCACTTATTTAATGTATGATGTCTTTTTTTTTTGCCATTTGGCTTAGTATCGTTCTATTTTTTAACGGCTATAATAAAGGTTGTTTTTTATAATATAAGAGGAGATACGGTGATTCTAGTCAAATTGATCTCTTTCTGATACATTTACAATACTGTGATACAAAAACTTTTCAGAGATCGTCGCACCCATTACTCAATTGACTCGGAGGAAGACGCCGTTTGTTTGGTCACCACAGGCACCACAGGCACAACTAGCATTCTCTAAATTGAAGGCTAAATTTTCCTTCGGCCCCTGTTCTCGTGCATCCGGACCCAAATCGGGCCTTCATAGTGGAAGTGGACGCCTCGGACTGTGCTATAGGGGCCATATTCTTGCAAAGAACAGGTGAGAAAGATCTTCTACACCCTTGTGCTTTTCTTTCCCAAAAGTTGTCACCTGCAGAAAAGAATTATGACGTTGGAATAAAGAATTGTTGGCTATTATAACCGCATTTAAAGAATGGAGGCATCAACTACAAGGGGCATCTCAACAGACTGTTGTGCTCACGGATCATCGAAATCTTGAATTCATGAGGTCGGCAAGGTGTCTAAAACCCAGACAAGCTCGGTGGAATCTGTTTCTTAACCAATTTGATTTCATTATTTCCTATAGACCAGGTTCTCACAATGGGAAGGCTGACGCTCTGTCCAGGATTCATTTGGATGACGTAACCTCGGCTTCGCCTCCAAGGACCTTACTATCTGAACGAAACTTTGTAAGTGTGCTGCACAATCAAGACCTATTAAAGGATATTAAGGAGGCCTATGCTACAGACTCCTAATTCAACCACCTATTCAGGTAAATTTAACCTTGAAAAACGGCCTTTGGTTTCAGAGACAACGTCTATATGTCCCGGAAACAATGAAATTAAGAGTATTGAAACTAATGCACGACTCTAAGATCGCCGGTCATAGAGGAATTCAGAAAACTCAAGAATTTGTGTCTCGCTACTTTTGGCGGCCAACTTTCCAGAAAGACGTTCGACTGTACGTGTCGTCATGTGAGGTATGTGCCAGATCAAAAGTTCCTCGTTCCTCACCTACTGGACTATTGCAACCTCTTCCTATTCCATCTCGTCCCTGGGGGTCTATCTCAATGGACTTTATCGTAGAATTGCCTACATCCCAAGGGAAGAACACGATTCTAGTAGTAGTTGATCGATTAACCAAAGCTGCTCATTTCATTCCCTGTACCGGGTTACCGACGGCCAAACAGACTGCGGAACTTATCGTACAAAATATTTTTTGATTACATGGAGTCCCGGATGAAGTAATATCTGATCGAGGGGTTCAATTTACTTCAAAATTTTGGCAAAAATTTTGTGCTGCTCTGGACTTCAAGGTAAATTTGTCATCTGCTTTCCATCCGCAGTCTAACGGCCAAACTGAACGGACCAATCAGACTTTGGAGCAGTATCTGCGTTGCTATGTGTGTCACTTACAAGATGATTGGGTGAGTTTGCACCCGCTGGCTGAATTCACGTATAATAACTAACAGAGTGCGTCCACCAAAATGTCTCCATTCTTTGCTAATAAGGGATATCATCCCAGCAGTCTTCCTCAACTTCCGATAGACATGTCTGTACCTGCAGTAACTGACCGCATTTCGTCTCTTCAGCAGAATCTGGAAGTTCTGAAGCAGACGCTGGCCACTTACAAGATGATTGGGTGAGTTTGCACCTGCTGGCTGAATTCACGTATAATAACTAACAGAGTGCGTCCACCAAAATGTCTCCATTCTTTGCTAATAAGGGATATCATCCCAGCAGTCTTCCTCAACTTCCGATAGACATGTCTGTACCTGCAGTAACCGACCGCATTTCGTCTCTTCAGCAGAATCTGGAAGTTCTGAAGCAGACGCTGGCCACAGTGCAAGAAAGATACAAGAAGGCAGCAGACAGATTCCGTAAGCCAGTACCCACATACAAGGTAGGAGACATGGTCTGGCTTTCAACAAAGAACTTGAAACTCAGAGTTCCAACATCTAAACTGGGGCAAAAATATGTTGGTCCATACAAGATCAGTGGCATAGTGAGTTCTGTAGCCTGTCGACTCAAGTTGCCTACTTCTTTAAAAACACATCCTGTTTTTCATGTTTCCCTACTTAAACCGGTAGTGGCAAATCCTTTCTCCGGGCGCACATCTGCTCCTCCTGATCCAATTCTCATCGATGGGCAGGAGGAATTCATCGTGGAGAAGATCATCGATTCCCGAATTCATAAGGGACGACTCCAGTATCTGATTAAAATGGCAAGGGTACTCATCTGAGGAAAATTCCTGGGAACCTCTGGAAAATATTCACGATCCTCGTCTGATCAGACAGTTCCACAGCAGATACCCCAATAAACCAGATATAAGAACGTCAATAGGACATCTTTAAAGAGGAGAGTAATGTAAGGACTGGGACTGCGTACCTGTTTTGTCTGTTCTTGCCCTCAGGTCTGTTGGATTCTGCCCTGACCCAAGATTGAGTTACTGGCTTCACGGGGGCCATCTTGTTTCCTGTCTGATACTCCTTGTTTCCTGTCTGCTGAATATATAAAGGAACTCTGCACACTATACCCTGCTTGTGTATCTTGTTACTCACTTGCTGCCAAGCTCAAGGACTTGCAA